>JASDQU010408357.1:0-10570 GCA_032191745.1 Picea mariana
GGGTTTTGTATCTTCATTTTCATTTTCCTTCATGTCCAAATAACTTCATCAATCTTCTGGTCCAAAACCCATGACTAGGGTTGACATCAATGACAACAACCAATCTTCCAACACTACTAAGAGCTAGAGTACTTAGAGTAAAACCAAAATAGTACCAAGAGAAAAAAATACTAGTATACATTAGGTGGAACCTGATCATTCCGAGAATAAAGTTGGTTTCTCATTGGCATAGGAATATGGATGTGCAATAGGATAGCATCCTAGGAAAATATTAGATCAGAAGATGGACATTGGAGAGTCATGCTAGCATGCAAATCCATGAGCCTGGGGATGCATTGGTTCAACTGTTCCATCCTAAATTTTAAATCCGGCACCTTCGAACTTCGAAGACTAGATGCAAGAGCTCTTCCTTTGAGCAAGAATGACACTGAGCAGATTTTGTTGTCTAAAAATATTACAAATTGATAGGAGAGGATCCCGAGGGAGATACTGCACCTCTTGAGTCAACTAAGACAACTATAGAAGTACTATGAACTCTGGTAATTAACGATGGAACAGGGGAAGGCCATTGTCCATCACCCATGGCTACATATTCCACTTTGTACCACTCAACTTGAAAACCCAAAATCATTGTAGCCTCCTTCATGGTCAAAGTTCTTTGCTCATTAGTGTTGGGAAAAGTTATATCTATATTCCTGCGCTCAAGGAAATTGGATGAAACCATTGCACCTACACTCTTCCTATCCATCCTCCTGTGAGAGTTACCACCTCGACATGATCGTCCTCTCTCCCGGATTCTCAGCATGAGGCCAATAAAGTTTTGAGAGACACCTATAAAGGTGTATATTAGTCTACCCAAATCAATCCTGTGAGATTATGTGGATGTGCCAACCAGATGGAACCAAACACATAGAATAATTTCTCCTATTGTCAATGATAACCTTCCCATAAAATAATGCAAAGACTGTAGAGTAAATGCCATAATAAACACAATCCAAGTAGAGTAATTTCCCATCATTTCTATTGTACCAATGTGCAAATGCCTTTCGATCCTATCATACTCCAGGACTTAAGGGTCATTAATACCCCGACCCTCGACGAGACGTGAAACCTCCATCAGATGTTCGCATAGAGGTTTGCGCTTCCAGGAGGAAAAGTGACCCCCTTCCATCTGCATGAATAGATTGTTAATATGACACCCCATCTAGGGGACCACACACCTATATGTTAGTGAGATGGAAATGTTATATATATATATATATATATATATATATATATATATATAATAAGTTTTTTCCAATAATTTGGTCACTTTATTACAACTCATACTTAACAAGATATTTGCATAAGCAAAGTTCCCTTCAATGGATAGGGGTGCTTCCAAGTATAAAATACCAATTATATCTCACACTATTTTGGATAGGAGACCCATTATGATTTTGGCATGGAAACCATTACTGAAATGATTGGGGTGTGATCATTAAAATCCAAATGCAGTGTGCAATATGAAACTACTCCAAGTATAAAAAAGAAAGCTGCTCTAACTTATCCTAGCCAGGAGAAAACTAATAAAGGAAATAGACAGTCCAACCACAAATCCCTACTTGCATTTACAAAATAATCATGGATGATTTTAGGGGCTAAATTTCGCTCATGGGCTAATTTTCCATGTTTTTTCCCAAAAAACAATTCGCTATTCTAAAAATGATTCTCTCAAATTCTATAGGATAAAATTATTTTACCTTAAAAATCGCCAAAAAATTATACGTACTATATAAATCCTTCGAAATTTGAATATTTTTACAAATATATCGCCAAAAAATTATAGTTGGCATATTAAGGATTAGTAAGATTCGCCAAGGTTTCTACATTTTAAAATAAATTTCCATCCTTAAAATCATCCCTGAAAATAATTAGCTGTTAAATAAAAGAAGAAAATAATAAATAATGAATAATAAAAATGGACATATTAGTTTAAAACAACGAGTTATTCATAACCATTTATTTTTCAACATGGAACGATAAAATAAAAATAAAAATAAACTAATTAAATTGTCCAGCTACAAAGTTTGACACAAAATACTCAACAAATGAAAAACATAACCTTACAGTGGTGTAGATGATAATACAGACACTGAAAAAAATTCATTGCCATCCAATCACACAAACCAATTGCTCCTCCTAAAAAATGTCCATGAGATCTTCTTCTCATTCAATTTGCAGAAGTAGTTCTTAAAATTACAAAGATAAAGAGCCCCTGGATATATATAGCTAATGGGTTGCAATAGTTTCTTGGTAGTTCTCATAACTTCCCATCGACAATTACAACTTTCGAACATTCTCATTTTTGTCTTTCCCTAACTTTGTACTTAACTATACATGACTCAAAAGAAATATTATACTCAACCTTTTATCCCGAAAAATAATAGATTTTCTTTAAATAAACCTCATAAGAGGCTACATTCCTAGTCATGGGGGACAATTGTTTTTTCAATTTTCTTAAAAGTGAATTAATGAAATTGACATCTTTGGAAGGACCAACGATATACTCTTTTAAAATCCTAGTGACCTGGGGATTCATTCCTATAAAAATCTCTTTGGAGTGCAAGTATTCCTTTGGCTTAACTTGGATTTGCTCCATGGATTTCGGTACACTCATCTCTCCAAATTTAAGAAATCTACTATTTTTAATCAACCTTTCTACAACAATGTATAGGTGTGTGTAGTTTTTTGTCAACTCAGATATCTCATTTTTCAACAATGCCCCTATATTTTGACAATTAATTAATGTTGTATACGTTAATATATTTCCCCTTTTTGTTCAATTTCACTTCGTTTATGGGCCCTTTTTCCTTTTTGGATTTCTTGGTTTCGCTATATGAGCCTTGTACTTCACCCATGTCAGCAACATACACTATTATTATTGTTAGTATTTCAAAGGAAAAATTGCATGTGGGGAAACAACTATCAAGATTGAAAATATCTTATTTGTCATTAGGAGCCTCCTTCAGGAAGGAGTTTTGTACTGGAAACTAAAAAAACATTGAAAGGTCCCCCAAAACAATAATCTTTGTTGTTGATATTTACAAAGAGAAAACAAGAATGGTAAGTTTTTGTTTCTAATAAGCTAGCTATGCTCAACATTTGAGCCTTGAAACAACTTCTATTGGTGCTAACAACAAGATTTTGCAATTTGAAAACCTTTTAAAAAAATTCAAAAGGGTCACATTAAGGGTCATACCAGAGTATTTCATGTAAAGAATTTTTGTGCGGTGCGACATATCAAAGGAAAAAAATAATTTTTGTGCAGTGCGATAGTATTTGTATTTGACATATTTTCCAGCTAGCTTGCAAAGTATCAAATTTTAATTTCAAGTTGATAAACCAAATATGAAATGAATCCAAGCATCATTTGATATTGTCGCAAGAGAGACAAATGTAAATAATCTTGCAACGAATTAGCTATACTATCGATGAAAAAAGTTCGTCGATAATATAGCTAATTCGTCGCAGGAATGTGTCTTTGAATGGTGTTACATGGTTTTCAAGGAGTGTAGGGATTATAATATGGTGCAATGTAGTGTATTCTATATAAAAAATCTCTATTCCAAACCTCAAAATGGATAGTACCATATCTTGGTCATAAGAAATATATTCTTTGTATGTCTCCTTTGTGGTGGCTCAAGCCCTCAGTACATAGGATGGATGACAATGAAATGTAACAATTTGACTATTGAATGATAGTGTTATGTCACCCATGGTTAAGGAAAGAACATAAGGTTCTTAGGTCCTATTTGAATCTTCTTAGAATTGATATTCGTTACATAGTCCTTGAAAAACGACAAAAGACTTATTTAGCAGATATTTGGTCTTTGTGTGGGACATTTTATGCCATTAGTATGTTTTGTACAAAAATAATGGAACTTGGGGACTACACCATGGTCAAGGAACGAGGAAAAAAGAACAAGGAGCAAGGAACAAGGAACGGAAATTGAACTAGGACTAGACACCGACAACAATGACCTGTAAATGGGGCCAACATTGAAATTTTTTCAAACAGTTTCTGCATGCACTGAAATTTGTCATGAATAGACTATTTTCATGCCTTAACAATATGGGAGGGTTTCTGTACTCAAATTTGACTCACACACCCACTTTCTTCCATCATCAATTCATCATGTAAACCATAAACCCCAATTTGAAGTATCCACATACAAATTCTTGCATATTTCAATTCCATATTTCACATGATGTTCAATGTTCATGTTGAAATCATGTACATAAAAAAGTCAAATACATTATCTTTTATCTTCTTTTTTAAAGGAATATTGATTCTTGAACATTTATATGCGTATCGTTCTTATTGAAAAATAATATTGATCTCTAAATTTCAAAGAAGTGCTTCAAAGTGGTTGCAAGCTTCTACAACCAATTTTAAGATTTCTTTAAAACAAGTTAAATTATCAATAAAACAACATTCATTGTTTCCAATATTGTCTTCATTGTTTTTTGTAGTGACCAATGCAAACTTACTTCCATAAATCATACAATCTAGAATGTTCTTAAAAAATGTCGAACCTTATCATGAAGTTTGTTGTGGAAAGTCAATATTGATTTACCTAAAGTAGTGTCCTCACTTCAACCATAATCTTGAAAGCTATGGTCACTTAATATTTCAATACAACGTTCATTTTAGTGGTCACTTATTATATAACTTCTAAAAATTGTAGGATCAATCATAAAGAACAGAAAGTGAAATGTTGCATTCATCATCTATCTTCGAATTGATAACGAATATGCTAAAAATTTGATTAATTGTGTGACAAATTGATACGAATTTTGTGTATTGGAGCTACCAAAAGGGATTCTAATCTATGAGAGTAAATAGCTTGAGGACCAAAATCCTTTATCCCTCTACCACATAGGAAAAGATTCAATCCTCATTTGTATGTTGCAATTTCATGGAGGGGTGGTCAGTTATGGCATTTTATAGCTTTATTTGGTCACCTCTAACCATGGATGCCTTGTTGGCCAAGATAGTATCCATTTCTTATCTTTGTTCCACATGAAACATATGATAAATTGATTTTTTCCTCATATGTGTTCTCTTCCTTTGGGAAGTGTGTAGGTACCTACATGTTTCCTTTAAGAAAGGCATGGGTGTCTTTCAAAAATTGTAAAAAATAATAAATGTGAATTAATTTTGGGCTCCTTTGTGGGGTTTACGGGTTGTGTACACCTGTAAAACCCTAATTCTTGTTACCAATGACCTTAACCAACTTTTGATAGTATCAATAGGGTTCAAATGTTGGAGAAGGGGGATTGGCCATTCTAGTACCCTTATGTTGGAGAATTATCCTAAACATTGTTCTTGGATTTTTATCACTAATCCCTTCTGCAAAAACCCTTGTTTCGAGGATTGACTCTCTTGAAATTTGTGTGGATAAGGTCCTAAATACTCCAAGATTATCTAAAAATATGCACAATACAAATACACAACCTTCCTCAAACCAATAAAATCATCTAATATCAATGACAATGAAAAAAGAAAACTTGTAACTAACTAATATTAATTAACATTGGGTGGTTAATTCCTCCTGAAATCATGCTATCAATACTCAAGTAAATTGCAACATAGTTTTCGGGGGAAAGAAGAGAGATCTTCATATATTAATTTAATGTGAAAAAACAACTACAAAGATATGAAATAAGACATGATATGTTGTTGGAACCTTTGTCAGTAGAGTTCAAGTTCCTCCTACTTGGACTAAATATAGACTTCAACTCTGCTTCAAACTCCTTGCCATATGTGCATTGGAAAATCAACAAGGATTTAGATCCCAGAAAAATTACAAACACTTACTGTTAGGATTTTTTCTTCATATATCTACATCAATTAGACTTTCTAAAAATTTATATATGTTTCGTGTCCTTGAATCTATGAGGATTTACTCCCTCGCTTTTCAAAACATATAAGCATATTTCCAATTAGAAAATCATGATAGAAGGTCATCATCAAAATGATGAACCAATTATTAAATAAAATAATTTTAATTAGTATGTAAACCTTCCTTAAATTACTCCAACATTTCCAATCGCCCATTTAAAAAATATCCTGAGAAGCCATGGATATGGTTGCATTTATTGTTTCAATGGTTTCACATGACTCTTCAAGTGCCTCCAAAGTACGATGCCGGTGATGATGTTGGACACTATGAATAAGTGAATGGCCTTTAAATTATATTCAGGGCAAGAACATCTCCCATTAAGATACATTGGAATCCTACTCAAAATAAAATAAAAAGTCGTTGAAACTTGTCGATCACCACTAGTTGCTATGATATAGTATTTGATGACAAAGTTATTCTTTATGGAAAATAAGTGGATAAATGAACCAAAAAATAAGTCAAAATATACGGAGAAGAGGTTCATAATTTACCGAGAGGAGAATCTCCCATGTTAAACTAACATGGAATTTAAAGCTTGACATTATAAAAATCATATTAAGTAGTTTTTATATAGTTTTGTTAAATTATATGAATATTTTTTATATAGTTTCGTTAGGTAAGAAAAATTAATGGTGTTTATATCTACATCTCATCTACAGGATTTATGTGGGGTTTGAAGCTTGTCTCATAAGTGCTAAAATTTTCATTTAGAGCATAAGACTCTTTATTTCCTCTCTCAAAATGGTAAAGTACTTGAGATCCATTCTTATTGCATCCATATCCACTTAGAGGCCAAATATCCTCTCTAGAGGACTTGCGTAGTGGTCTAACGCCTAATTTATAGCCCATGAGCCTTGGGAATTTTATTTAGAGCCTACGACCCTTATTTTCCTCTCCTAACCATGGACAAGGCCCTAAAATCCATTATTATTGCGCAAAACCTCATGATAGCGACCATATCCTACTCAAAGAACAAAAAATCTAATCAGAGGCCCTTTGTGGTGGTTTAAGGCCTTATTCATTTCCTTTGAACCAAAAATCATCATTTGGAGTCCAAGACCTTTAACTTCTTCCTCCAACCATTATCAAAGCTTGAAGACACATCCTTGGTGCACAAAACCTCCTAAAGCACCCATATGTTATTCAAAGGAGAAATACTCCTTGTAGTGGGTCTTGTGGTCATTTGAGACTTTCATTTTGGGTATAAGGCCCTTTTTCTACTCCCTCAATAATGATCAAAGCCATGAGATCCATTCCTAGTGCATAAGGCCTCTCAATGATGCCCATATCCCACTTGTAGGCCCAAGTCTCCTTTGAAGGCCTCCTAGAGGTGGTTTGATACATTTGTAATATATTAGAGCCCTAGAAGCTTCATTTAGGGAAAACATCCTTTGATTTCCTCTTTTAACCATGGTTAAGACCCTAAGACCCATCATGAGAACTGCACAAAAGTTCATGTTGGATCTCATATAATCCCACTATGTGGGGCATATATTCCCTCTAGAGTGTTTGTGTGGTGGTTCTAGGTCTCATATATGGCCCAGTTTCCCCACTAGCTCCATTTAGAGTATAAATCACTTATTTTTTTCCCTCATTCATGGTCAAGGTCTCAAATCCCATCCCCAGTGCTCAAAACCTCCTCGTGGCACCAATATCCCACTCAAAGGTCAAATATTCCATCAAGAGGACATGTGTGGTGGTTCAAATCCTCAATCATGGCCCATGAACCCTATAAGATTAATTTAGGGCCTTAGGCCCTTTGTTTCTCCCCTACCATGGTCAAATCCCATCCCTAGTGCTAAAAATGTCATAATGACACCCATATCCCACTTAGAGGAAAATGATTCACTCTAGAGAGCCCATAGATGGTTTGAGGCCTCATTTGTATCCTCATCATAACCCATGTTCTTACGAGCATAATTTACCTCCCAAGGCCCTAATTTTTATCCCTTAACAATGGTTAATGCCTTGAGATCTGTCCCTACTACACAAAACATCATATTGAATCCCATATTCCACTTGAAGGCCAAAGATATCCTTTAGAAGCATTGTCTCGTGGTTTCAGGCCTTGTTCATGGCCCATGAGCCAAATAAGTTTCATTTATGTTCTAAATATTTAAATTTCCTCCCTTGAAATTTGACTCACACACCCACTTTCTTCCATCATCAATTCATCATGTAAACCATAAACCCCAATTTTCTTTCAAAGTACACAATTTGGTTGACGCAAGTTTTAAGTTTTCGTCAGTCTTTCTTCATTTTTCTTTCAGGTTCTACATTAATGTATGTACAATGCATCTGTGTCTAAACAAGTCTACACATACCCACTACATTTCCTAAATAAGAATGCACACATTTATGAGTTTTGAGCTAACCAACTTTTGAATTAAGAGGGCCATGAAATTTTTGAAGATTTTACCATGCAACATACGTAGAAAATATAAGATAAATTCCATCATCCATAAAATGGTAAACTAATGGTTTTGAATAGATTTGATGAGGTAAAAAAATCCCATAACATGATGTGATGGGGTGCATGATGTAGATTATACATGAATTGATGTTGTTTCCAAGTATGACTAATTGAATGCAATAAGTGAGGAAAATTAAGGTGATAATGATTTCCCCCTGATGTGTGAGGTTAGGAGAAAATCATATATTCTAAATACATCATGTTTTTCTCACCCAAATGTTGTGAAAACACAATATTTCTAAGAGTGAGAAGAGCATCTAAGTAGAAAGGATTGTCTAACAACTAGTAATGGATAACACTTGCAAAACAATTAAAAACCACAATGTGGGGTGTCAATGAGGCGAGCATACCCATGCTCATGAAGACATCTAAACAAAGTTCAATATAGGATCGTGGGACACATAGGATCAATATAGGATATGAGGAAAAATTATGCGTAGATGGCACAAGAAATAAACTATTATATGTGTAGTACTTATGGTGGTTTTTCCCTTTGATTTTGATTGGTAAATGAGCATATTCACTAGAGCGAGAGATATTTTAAGGATCTATGGAATGATTTGGTTGGGAAACCAGAAGTAGGGAGTCATCTTGCATGATATGGGTTATTCAAGCTACTTCAAAACCCTTTTATGTGTGCTAATGAGGTGTTATTAAGGAGGATCAATAGGTTTTGGTATCTTGATGGGGAGTGTTTTGAGATTTAGGGAAAATGTCTAGAGTTGGCACTACTGGACATCTATTTCATGATTGGTTTTCCCTTGTATGAATAGGTGGGAGATAGTTGGCCCCAACTAGGACGAGGTGGGGCCTTGGAGGAATTTATCAAGGCTCATTGTGAGTGAGGGATGAAGAAGGTTGATGGTGCCATCCCTATTAGTGTGATCTAATCTAAGGAGATGTGAGATATGGTGACCATGGTAGTGAAAGTATTATGATCTTATGGACCACATTTTTTCTTGGGTGGCCATATGCTGATGGGGGAGAGAGTTCTATAGGGCACACATTTTGGATGGCCCCAAATATTACTAATTATTCTAAGGAGGAATTTGATGATTTGTTGATGACAAAGTGGGGTTAAACTTGTCTTAGGTATACTTTGAGATGATATCAATGCTTATATCACACCATTTAGTTTGATTGGGAAGGACCTAGGAGCATAGGATGTATAATTATATAGTTGTATAATTAACATTAATTACATTATTGTATAATGTTGTATTATATAATATAAATTATATATAATATATATATATATATAATATAATATTTAATATTTAATATTTAATATTTAATATTTAATATATAATATATAATATATATCCAAAAAACAATCCATTGTTAACTCTCGCACTCACAGCCTCACCTGATGATCAACAATGCATTTTGATCGTCTCGATGTCATATAACCTCACTGCAATATTCATTTATCGACTGAAACTATGCGTTGATACCCTATCTCACCTCACCATATTATATCTAGAACAGAGTTGAAGTTGTGCCATTGGAGCCCTATCTCACCTCATCAAATTCTTTCTAGAGCAGAGCCAGAGCTACAGCATTGGAGCCCTATCTCACCTCAACACATTCTATCCAGAGCAGAGCCAAAGATGCTACATTGGAGACAAAGGAGAGCTAGAGCTACTACATTGGAGACATAGGAGCCCTATTTCAAGTGACATAGGTTCCCTATCTCAAGAAATGCCGCCAAAATCATCGGTAAGTGAGTAAAAGATATTGGTGGTAGAGAAAAATCTTCCTGCAGAATCCCATTGGTTGGAAGCCCTAAATTCTCAATAGCTAACACTCTGTACATGAATGTTTGTTTTTTTCAACACCTATGTTACATTTATTTAGGAAACAAATGCTATAGGTGTTGAAAAGTCAACAAGAAATGTGTGTCTAATTTATTTTTCCCTTAAATAAATTGGACAATAAATATTAATTTATTATCTCATAATTACTTGAAAATAGTTAACTGAAATGACAAGTCAATTAGCTATAGGAAATTTGAGTTCAAAGGTTGATTGGTGGGACATCCAAGTCGAATTAGTTGTAATTGAGTGATTCAAAGTTGTAACAGAGTTGGATATGTAGTTATGTGAGTTGTGAAGTAGTTTAACTCATTTAAGTGAGTTAAGCTCAGTTG
>JASDQU010408363.1:0-10570 GCA_032191745.1 Picea mariana
AGTCTTCTACAGTTATAACATAGTGTCAATCCTCTCTTTCTCTTGTATGTTCCCCAACCTCTTTTGTACTGTGCACTAGGATCACAGTGTTGGACCTGCAATCTACAAAAAATCTTTCTAGGTTCCTGCATCCACTTATTAGTCCAAAAATTATTTCTATGAATAGGAATAACATATATTTCTTCATTTCTATTATCTTTACTTAGATCAACTCTTTCTTCCAACTGCGCCCTAACTTTCAGACTAGGACATAATCTATTAAACATACTTAAATTCATGCTTTGGAAACAAATATTTTCAATCATCTTACTCTTATCAAAGCATACAACTTTACCTCTTTTAAGATCTTACCTCTTTTTCTTCGGACCAGATTTCTTTCTTAGCACGAAGCTTCCCAAGTCAAGTAGAGTATTGTGCACTTCAGCAGCAAGTCTACGCACATAGCTTCTCTTTTCTTTACTTCACTTCCCAACAATCACAGTTTCAAGTCTCGGCAACGGAACCATTTGTTGGCATAGGGGCAGACCCAGGGTTCAACGCATCAACAACGCACCAACAAAACCCTAACTACCAGCCCTTTTGGCAACACCTACAAAGCAAGCGAAGTCTCATGCGAGGTAGAAGTAGGGGGGGTTACAGGACTCAGGTGTTTGTAACTAAGTTGGGACACAGATATGTGATAATAGCACTTCGCGGAGTATTCTAGAAACACTTAGAAGGTGACATGCATTAGTCCATTTATATTATTAACATCACATAACATATCTAAGAATAGATCAACACAGTAACAAATGACAATATACCCTTAGCACTTAGCATCATAAGTTAGATTTAACATCCATTCATCCTTAACACAAGTAAAGCACTAAGCAACATCATATCTATCTATCATACATAATAACAAAGGCACTAAGCAGATAAATGATAAGCATAACACAACACAAATCACACCAAAGACACAAGATATATGTGGTTCACCCCAGTGTGGGGCTACGTCCACCAACTGCTTCGTCTTCTTTATTATTCTTTAATCTCTTACATTCAATTGCTCCTGTGCAAAAAGACACAAAGCCAACTTCTTTGTCGATCACACAGCCTTACATAAGCATTATGTTGCACAAAGGAACTCAGAACTATTTTCACTTAGACACTTTGCTCTTACATCGCTTAAATTCTTCTACCATATATTCTTACTTATTTATACTTTCACAATTCCTTACAAAAAGGCCTAATCATGGGAGACTCCATGGGATGACATCCATAACCCATTACAAAAACCCTAAGGGACCCCTTTCTAGGTCCACATAGCCCACAAAACAAGTGATATCCGCAATCTCAGCTCTGCCTGGGTGCTCCATCTTCGACCAGCCTGTCGAAGTCCAAAAGTGGTCCAAACCTGACCAAGGTTTCCTCAAAACTTGTTCGAGGGCCAACAGGTGTTATGTCCATATGATGGACGTATCACAGGTACAGATGGAATTCCACATCCAACCGCTCTTGTTTACTTTTCTGGTCCTTTTCAACCTCCACTAATAGCTTGACAATAGTTTCCATCCCGTTGATACGACAATGAATTTGTCCAACGTCGTTTTAACCTCTCGATGGTCTTCTTGGCATGCCTCCTCCCGTCCAAACTTTACTTTCCCTATCATCATTTTGGTAAACCATGTCCTCTCCACTGTTCTATGGTAGAGGGTCTCCCTAGGATGGGTAGCCCCCAGATTTGTTATCCAGTCTACCTCCTGCGCAACCTCCCCCCACTCTTTACCGCTCTGTTCCTCCTTGTTTTCTTCCTCCCACTTATTGACTGCTAAATTCCCTTTCGGCGACACCATCGTTTGGAATGTGTTCTTTGCCTCTCTCGCATCCTACTCAATTCTAGTCAAGCGCCTCATGCTTTCCGGGATATCCTTCCCCTGGGGGATTCTCTTTCTCTAAGTATGTTTCAAGCGCACCATGTCTCTATGCCTACTCGATTCTCTACTTTTCCCTTTCTCCCGGTGCCTCACTCCTTAACTAGCCTGCTCTTGAGACTATAATTTTCACTACTATCTAATGCCTTATGGTCACGTCCTTGTCTGCATCTCTTCTTCTTAGAATGTTCCCTCTTCTTAGGGCCTGTACCTCTTACTAATTTTAGCCTGAGGTGGTGAACCCAACCTCCTTTATTGGCTGGTAAGGTCGAGCGGGCCATTATGTTACAATCTCTTCCTCGGTCCTTTATTTTTTCCCTGCTTGTGTTATATCCGAACGCTCTTGGTCCCATACTTGTCCTGGGGGACGGTGATCCTCCCTTAGTAATCACCATCTCCACACCCCTTAACTCGTCATGAGTTTTTGGCCTGCTACTTGACCTATCTCCCTTACTATCACCTCTACACTTGTTGTTGTTCAGTACCTCCTTTTGTCTACCCACTTTATCCCTGTCATGTTCGCACATGATAATTGGGGGCCAAGTGTTGTGACTATCTTATGCCTCATGGGTCCCACATCAGGTAAAGAAGCCCCACATCATCCTCGATGTGACCCTTGTCTCTGAAGCTTCCACCATGATCTCGTTCTGCCAAGTGGATGCAATCCGATTTGAGTTACCCCCTTGGGATTCTGGACCAAACCTCGTCCAGCTCATGTGCCTCCATGTTTACCCCTTCGTTGGCTAGCCTATCCGCTAGCGCATTCGTCGCCCTGCAAATCCATCTAAAATCTATCGTGTTCAGGGTTCTCGGGTATTCCCTGATTTTGTGAAGAGAATGCGCTAGACGCTAATGCCTTTGCACCTTTCACACCTTGGTTCCATACTGAAGTTTCTTCACAATGTTGACAACCCGTGTCAAGTCACCTTCCACGATGATATTCGCCATGCCCTCTCTGCGTAGAATTTCCAGGCCAAGTTCCAGAGCTCTAAACTTCGTCGCATTATTTGTGGAATTGCCTATGCTCCCAACATATAGGCATAAGATGGTCCCTTCACTGTCTCTTATTACCTCACCATCTCCTGCCACCCGCGAATTGTCTTTCGCCACCCCATCAAAATTCAACTTAATGAAGCCTGTCAGAGGAGGAACCCATGTATTGACTCCTATATGGATCTGTGAATCTCGGGCTACAGGTAAGTTAAATCTCTACTCTTTCAGATAGAACAATTCCAAAATGCGTAAGTCTTCACTTGTGTCTTGGTTTTTGGAGTTGTTAAGGTTAAGGCTCTGTACTATCTCTCTTATTTGAGTTGTGATAATATCCTTTATCCTCGAGGCTGGTTAGCTTTCATTCTTAAAGATTCGTATGTTTCGTTCTTTCCAAATCGCCCATATTACCTTCCCAAATGTTAGACCCCAGCATAGGTTCACCACCTCATTATCCCTATACTTCTCCTTCCATTTTTTTATTGTGGCTCTGATACCCCCCCTTACCTATTTGACTGGCGGTAAATACAAGCCACCCAATCCCAGATCTCAATTGTATAGTTGCACTCATCTAGGAGATGATTCGTTGATTCTTTCTGGACCTCACACAGATGACACAGTGAGGGTCTAATGAATCCTCTTTTTGTTAGGATCTCCCAGGTCAGTATATTATTGTGTAGGATTAACCATTCGAACACTTTAATATTTGGGCATTGGGGGCCCTCCCATATCCTCTCCCAGTGTGTTTCTGAGTTTTCTTGGTCCTGTCCTGCTATGTAGTGTCGGGACTATTTTAGATTGAATTCCCCTCCATTTTCCCTTCCCCACCTTAATTGGTCCTCCTCTTTTGAGACCCCATTTTTCCTTTTACCTAATTCCTCCTCAATCTCTCTCATCACCGGGTCTCCCTGAGCTCTATTTTGTGGGTTGATTTTGTCCCAAATTCTCCATCTGGCGTTCTCATCCCCCTATTTCCAGTACTAATGGACTTTCGTTTTTCCTTGTTGAATCATCTCTTGCTTGATAACCTCTCTGTCCTGGTTTTCCATTATGGGTTCCTCTTGCCAAGCATCCTCCCAGAATCTCGTTGTTCTCCCATTCCTAATTTCCCAAAAGCTGTGACTCTGTATCCAATTTTTATTTCTCCAGGAAAGATTGTAGATGGTTGACCCTTCCCTTATTCCCATGAACCTGATCCTCTCTCGGGGGTTGACCTCTGGGCGTATTTATCTTTCCACAGTTTAACCCATGGCACCGAGCATTCCTTTACCCATCTCCACCACAATTTTGCCCCGTATGCCTCGTTAGTGACCTGTGGGTCTTGTAATCTGAGGCCTCCTTTGTTATTTGGTCTGCACACTTTGTCCCACGGCACCAGGGCCCATTTGTAGGATGCCTTTTGGAGCCAGAAACACCGACATAAGATACGTTAGGATTGCTTGTAGGATCGTTTTAGTAAGGATTAACCATCCTGCTAGGTTTAGAGTTCTGTAAGTCCAATTCTTAACCCTCTCCTGCAGCTTGTTTACGACTCCTTCCAAAGTTATGTTCCTAGATACTGTTTCCGTCAGGGGCACCCCCAAGTACTTTGTTGGGAGTGTTTTTCACTCAAACCCCAATATGTTGGAAAGGTTCCTTTGGATTGCAGGATTTGTGTTGAATAAGTAGATCATCAATTTAGAGTGGTTTATTTCAACCCCCGAGGCCTCTCCAAACTCTTCTAAAAAAAAATTGTACATCTTTGCTTCCTTAACTACGGGGATTCCATGGAGTAGGGTATCGTCCACGAATTGTTGGTGTGTTGAGGTTGGACAGTCTTCAAACAGTTTTAGACCTTTGATTTCGCCTTCAACCGTTGATCTCTTTATGCTCTTGCTTAGCCCTTCCACCATTAAAATTAATAGGAAAATGGATAGAGGGTCCACTTGTCTTATTTCCCTAGAGGGGTACAACGACTTGGTTGGAGCTCCATTTACTAGAAGCGAGAAGCTCCTTGTAGAGACCAGGTTGATGATCTATTTAATCCAATGCTAGTCAAAACCAAATGCTTCCATCGTTTTCACCATATAGTGCCAGCTTATTTTGTCATAAGCCTTTGGCAAGTCCAACTGGATTAACATCCCTGCTTTCTTTTTAGTTTTCAGGGTATGTATTATTTCATGGGCTTGTATGATGTTGTCTAGAATCCGCCTCCCCTCCACAAAGCCCGCCTGTTCCCGTGAGATCAGAGTTGGGAGAAGTGGTTTCAATCTATTAGCTATGACTTTTGAGATTATATTATACACAAAATTGCACAAGGCTATTGGTCGATAGCGGTCCGAAGTTCTGGCTTCATTTTCTTTTGGGATCAGAGTGATCATTGTGGAGTTCAGGGATTTCAGGATTGAGGTTGAGTGTCTGGAGTCCTCCATTATACCATAAATATCATGCTTAACCACATCCCAACAAGATTTAAAAAATTCCACTGTGAAGCCATCTGGGCCTAGCACCTTTCGATTTGGCATCTCCTGGATCACTTGGTCTACTTCTTCCTTGCTATGGGTTTGTAGAGGTTGACATCATGTTCCTCTATTACCAACTTAGGGATGTGCCTTACTATCCTCTGGATTGCTTTGCTCATGTCCCGGTTGGGTTCTTTGGCTATCCTCTGGAAGTGTTTGACCAGAGTGTTTTCGATGTCCTAGTGGGACTCTCTTTCTATCCCATCTTGATCCCGTATCTTCAAAATTATGTTACGAGATATTCTCGCTATAGTGGAGTTGTGGAAGAACTTGGTATTTCTCTCCCCTTCTTTAAGACACCGAATTCTGAATTATTGTCTCTACAGGGTCTCTTCTTGCTTACATCTTGCTTTCCAATCATGGAGTAATTGCTTCTCCTCTTTTTTCCTCTCCTCGGTGTAGCCTTCTTAGATGCATTTCTCCTTTATCTCTTCCATTCTTACCTCTATCAGTTTTTTTTCCTGGTCTATGTTTCCAAAAACTTATTTGTTCCACCTCTTGAGTTTTTGCTTTATGTACTTGAGTTTTTTCTGAAGTCTAAACATCTTTGTCCCTTGTTCCAGGATATTTATCGCAGAGCATCATGGTCTAGCTCGGGGGTGGCTAGTCGTAAATCCATTAGGAGTGACTGAGCCTATGGTTCGGTGGAAACGAGCATTCCTTTCAGCAGTCACTTTACATTGTCTGGTTCTGATAAGTACTTTCCTTGTTTAAGTGTTGAACTGGAATAATGGATGAATGCTTAGATTTATACATATGTGTATTTATAAAGTTTCTTTGCGTGGAATGGTTACGATGTGTATATGCCTCCTTCTCCTTGTAAACTACACTTTTGACCAAATAGTTTGTATCCCAGCTTAGCTCCTGAGGCTTCCTGGGACATGAGCTTGTAAGACGGTCAAGATAGGAGATATTGTGACGACCTGAACTTCTCCATCCGAAGAGGATGCCTCTTCTAGACCCAAGTCCTTAACCATTTTATGGTAAAATCTCAAGAAGGATAGGGAAGTGGAAGCCTTAAAGAGGGGAGGTCCCTTCGTCTAGAAGACGAGCGGACGAGATCCGTTTGAAAGAACCCATATGACCAATACCCAGGAACCTTGGGCTAAGCCTAATAAAGTTGTGTCCCCTTGGATTTGGAGCTCCTGAATTCCAGGACTTCAAAGTATGACCAACCTTACCAGCCTTATATGAGCCGAAGGCAACCAAGATACTTGGTTTCCCGTAAGATTGACTGGCGATAGGTGGTTCCCCAGGTGGTTGGGTGAACCTATCTCGCCAACTAAATTGGGATCCGAAACCCCAAAGGTTGGAGCTGCGAGCGACCCAGAACTGTAGATCATGGGATCCTTCGGATCCTACCCTAGTCATCGATATATCAGGGACACATGGTGCTAGCCCCTTTAGTTCGGAGGTCGGGCACTTTGGAAGATAAGAAGAGGTTGCATCACAACACTCTCAAATGCCAAATCCCTGAGGTAACCAGAGTCGTAGATCTATAAATCTACGTGGATGGATCTCAATCGAGAGATCTGGAGAATGTTAGAAGCCACCAGTCTGGGGTGATGTGGTGTAGTGACACCACCCAGGGTGATGTGGACCCCAACTGGACATGCCCTATGTCACTCTGACGCCTCCCACGTGTTAGGTACTGATATGTGTCCATCTAGCCAACGTGGTTGGTGAAATGATCGGGACTTCAGGACCCCGGGACTTCGGGACTCTGAAGGATATGTGATGTAGTATGATAGAGAGACCAAACGGGATCAGAAATGGAGCCACGTGGTGAGCTTACGGGACTTCGAAAGTTCGAAACTTCGGGTAGTCTCGTGCATAGATAATAAAGATGTGTGAAGTGTCAGAGTGTCAAAGCGTTGAATTCCTCCATAGTTGATATAGGAGAAAGAGAGTAAGTCAAGTCATGGGATCGGGTGGTGGATGGTCTTCCACTGTGGAGGAAGGAACTTGGAAATAACACATGTGAGGTGGATCCATGTGGGTGCCACATGGCACCCCAACCAATGAACGCCCAAAGAACATCGGAGAGGTATATCCATCAATTCTGAGCTCAGGTTTGAGCATGGAGATCGTGGTTAGAAAACTTTGAACGAGAAGAGTGTGGTGGAAACCTCCAATGAGGGATTTGATCACTTAAGTAGAACAAAATTTTGTTGCCCCATCACTAAGAAAGTCACTCAAGGGTCGGGTGTGTTAAAAATTGGTATCAGAGCATGGTTACAGAACTTGGCCTGCTTGGGCTCATGGGTGAGTTGCAAAAAAACCATATTTAAAGAACTTTAAGGGTGATGCCCTACCTTACCTCTTCCCTAAAGAGTCTAGTTAAACTTTTACTGAAGAATAGGACGAAACCTTCTTCTACGTGTGTGCATTTAAGAAATGTGAATTGTGTGTTGTTCGTAAAATAATAGACTGTTAACTAACAACAAGTGTTTTGATAGCACTCAAGCGGTTAGTGAATCATGGGAAACTACAAGAATAAAGGATGGTGATGCGTCATGAAGTGGGGGATGGCTCCCACAATAGAGACGAAGAATCTAATGAGAGGAGGACGGTGGAGACCCCTCCGGATCTTGCTGAGACTCTAAGGAGCCTCATGGACGAATTACAGAGATGCAAGGCTGACAACGAGAGATTAATAAAAGAGCAAGAAAAACAAACTTAAATTATTGCAGTCTTGTTGCAGAGTCTATTTGACATACAGAGGCAGTTGCAACCTGGACTCGCAACTAGTCATGTGGACCTACGACGTGCGACAAGAATTCAAAGTCCACCTGAGATACAAAAATGTGGTCCTATAAGTGGCCACACCAGAAGAAGTACGTCAAGGAAGGCCCAGCCTAGAGGTATGGGACACTCATCGGGAGAGTCCTCTAGAGAGGTGATGGGAAAATCCGAGGGATATTCTAGTAGCAAAACTAGCTCAAATTATCAAAGGAGAGGAAAGAAGAGAAAGCATTCCAAAAATCATGACCCTGAATAATTCAAGAAATCCAAACCACCCTCTTTCGATGGTGAGATTAAGAAATGGGTAGAGGCAGAAGCTTGGCTGCTTAGTTCAAAGAAGTACTTCAGAGTCCATGATTACTCTGAAAACTTGAAGGCTCGAATAGCCATCTTCAACCTAAATGGAAAAGCTCCCATTTGGTGGGAAGACCTTAAGAATGTGAAAGGAATCTATGAAGAGGACTTATCATGGAAACAGTTTGAGAGACACTTCAAGAAGAAATATCTGCCAGAAAAATATTTTGATGAGAAGACTAAAGAGTTCTATGAACTCAAACTGGGACAACTCACCATAGAGGAATATTTCAATAAATTCCTTGAGTTGTGAGGTATGTGCCCTACATAAAGGATGAAAAGATGAAAGTGCAACGATTTATTAGTGGGTTACCTCAAACCTATAAGAACAATATTGAGTTTGACGAGTCAAAGACCTTAGAAGACACTATCCATAAGGTAAGGTATTGTTATGAACAGTTCGGGAGTCAGACAAAACCTCGCGAGGATTGGAAGAAGAAGAGTGGTTCAAGATTCAATAAGAAAGGGTCCAAATTATCAAGATTTAACAACTATAGGAAGGACTCTAGAATAATCCTTCTTGCTAGAAGTGCGTGTCAACAAAATTTCCCCTCCCATAGTGGAAATAAACCTTTTGGAGAAACCCCATGAAATACGGATAACCCAAAGAAGGAACCCTTGAAATGTTGGGGTTGTGGAGAAGAACATCTACTGAGGGACTATCCACATAAATGGGAGAACAGTAGGAGAGTTTACAACATCCAAGAAGCTATCACCATCAATGATGTGGCTAGGAGTATGCCACAGATTTATGCAGCCATGGATAATAAACAAGCCGACCACCAAGCTTTAGCGGTGGAGATGGAAGGTATGATCCCCAACCATATAATTTCGATTTTAATATACCCTGGTTCTAATTTGAGTTATGTGGCCCCTCAGAATGTTTATAAGTGTAAACTGAAACCGGTCAGGCATGTTAATCCATGGTTAGTACAACTAGCCACTGGAACCAAAAGAAAAGTAGCAGAGGTCATACCAGCTTGCAAATTCACTATGGATGGATTTCCCACCCAAGCTACCCTTAACATACTTCCCCTAGGGTCTTATGACCTGTGTATTTGGTATGGACTGGCTAGTTGCATATAAAACTAAGTTGGACTGTTACCATAAAACCTTAGAATGTGCAAATGAAGAAGGGAGAAAGATAACCCTCCAAGGAATTTAGAAGCATGTCTCAGTGAGACGAATATCATCCCTTCAATTGAAAAAGTATTGTAGAAAGGGATGCCACCTATATGAAATACAAGTGTTAGAATCTGTTGAGGATGACATACCAAACCTAGAGGACTACCCCGTATTAAGAGAATATAGAGATGTGTTTCCAGAAGAGGTACTGGGTCTACCTCCGAGAAGAGACATTGACTTCTCCATAAAGCTTGCACTAGGAGCAGTGTGAGTGTTTAGGACACCTTATAGGATGAGTACACCCAAGCTAGTTGATCTTAAGCTACAACCAAAGGACCAAGTGTGTCCCCATGGGGAGCACTAGTCATTTTTGTGAAGAAGAAAGATGGCACCCTCCGACTTTGCATAGATTACAAACAACTCAATAAGACAACCATAAAGAACAAGTACCAGTTATCAAGAATATATGACTTGTTAGACCAATTAGGGGGTGCTTCAATTTTCTCAAAGATTGACTTAAGGTTCGGATACCATCAAGTCCGAATCAAAGATGAAGATATCCACAAAACAACCTTCAGGACAAGGTATGGTCGCTATGAATTTGCGGTGGTACCATTTCGATTAACCAATGCCCCTTCCACTTTTATGTGCCTGATGAATAATGTACTCAAGAAATTCCTCAACAATTTTGTATTGGTTTTCATTGACGATATCCTAATATACTCCAAGAATAGAGAGGATCATGAAGAACATCTTAGACTCGTACTTCAACTACTAAGAGAGCATTGGCTCTATGCTAAGTTTAGCAAGTGCAACTTTTTCCAGAAGCAAGTTCATTACTTAGTGTTCAAGGATAAATTCGTGAGTGCGGACACAGACCAATCTCCACAGATCCACCTGGATCTGGAACAAACCGTGACAGAATACTACTCTTTCCCTAGT
>JASDQU010408364.1:0-10570 GCA_032191745.1 Picea mariana
GTAACAATCAGTGAAGCAGAGTTTTAGCAAGACAGAGTTCAATAAAGTAGTGTTTCAACAAAACAGAGTTCAATAAAGTAGTGTTTCAGCAAAACAGAATTTAATCAAGGCATGAACAGAAATAACACAAACACACTACAAAGCTAATGGGTGAATCTTGTGAAGAAGGTGGGCCCTCCATTCTCACAAGATTCCCCTGAAACGAAAGGAACTAGAGAAAAATGCTCAGAATAGTCTTTTATTCATCTGTCAACTGTATCATATTACAATCTGAAGTAAAACACATCCTTCTCTGTAAAATCCTTTCTTAGCTAAAAAGAAGGTCCTCTCTAATGATGATTTCCTCTTATTTAAAGAGGATAATCCCTTCGATACAATTTGATCATCAAATTACATTTGCACATCTGAATCCTATTCTTAGTCAGATTCGATTTCTATACTGGAATAGGATATCCTAGTCTCCCATAACAGAATGCTATTACAAGTGTTGAGTGAGGTGTTGTTGTTGCGGCTGGAGTAACAACTTCCTTATTTGTCTTCTTGTTACTGATGTTGTATGCTGTTTCAGCATAACAAATCGCGGGTTGTTTCAGCCACAGGATTTGCGTTCTAATTGTTTCAACAACTTGGTCTCGGGCAGCAGTGATGGTTAATGCTAGCTCAAGGTGTGGCTGTTTTGGTCAATGTAACAGTTTTGTGTTGTTGTTTCAGCATCGTAGACCACGGACTGTGTAACAAGTTCTTCTGTGTGAGTTGTTGTTTCAGCATCGTAGACCACGGACTATGTAACAACTTCTTCTGTGTGAGTTGTTGTTTCAGCATCATTGACCACGGAGAGTGTAGCAGCTTCTTCTATGTGAGTTGTTGTTTCGGCAACAGGCCTCAATGCTAATCTACAGTTAGAACTATTTCAGCACTTATACATTTCTAATCAATGGTTAAGTACGAGAGCAATGTAAAATTATATGCAAAACAGATTAAACATATAGTAAAGAGNAAACAAGGGTGTAAAGGTAGCAAAAAGTGTGAGCAAAAAGGTACATTGTATGGTCCTAACACCTCCAAGATTTTATGGAATCGATGGAATGAGGTATTGTATCAGATACAACATCTCCGTCTAGACTCGAGACCTCTGCAACTTCCTCTTTTTTCTTGGTGGCCTTCTTGGGCACCATGGTGGTTATACTGGACCAGAAACCTATTTACAGAGAAAAGTGTATAAAACTAGACAAATGTGACTAGCTACAGAGGTAAAGGTTAAGAATGAACCTCAACACATAGGACCTTTATTAATCTCTAAATGTGTGTTGTAGTGAGGGTACTGATACCATCGATTAAAAATAAATGCTTTAATTTGAAATATATGCTTACAGATACCAACTCACGTCAAAAATATTTGCATTTACCCATTATTAATACTGTCATATATCGACGATTTTGAAACTGAGAACCCGAAAATCACTGCCTTCCTTAATTCCCGAAAAGAAAAAAGTAGCTTAGTCATCATTAATCATGTTTTGAAAACAAATTAATCTTTTAATCTTAGGGTTTGTTTAAAGCAAATGTGATTTCGCATTTTGAAACTTCGGGGATCCTGTCATCGGGGGATATGTCACAAGTAAACCCTGGATTGCGAAATTGTGATGGGATCAGCGAGGTGCAAAACGTGATTTTGCATTTCGGAGCTTTGGGGATCCTGTCATCAGGGGATATGTCACAAGTAAACTCTGGATCGCGAAATTGTGATGGGATTAGCAAGGCATTAATCATTTGTATTAAAAAACTTTAATTAATCATGATTAGTGGACAATTACTTTTTTAATTTTTTACTTTTCGGAAAATCGAGGACCGGGAGTTCAAAGGAAAAGATTTTGAAAACGCTTTAGCAGAGAGAAAATTGATTCGTGAAAGACTAAGGGAGAGATAAATGTGTTTAGGGATTTGATTAATTACGAATTAAAAAGTGCTTTGTGGTAAACAACAAAAAAAGTAACATTCATTTATTCCCCATTTTTACTTTATATTTCTTAATATTTTGAAATGGCTTCGGGATTTCGGTGCCGGGAAAAAGGGATAGTTGAAGATCACACCTTGAGAAGAACTGAATTTCGAAACACGAAAAGGAACAGGTGATTCTGACTCCTTTCTATTTTGGACTAAGGGTGGCTCCATGGCTCAGGAAAAGATGAAGCTTCATTTTTAAAGGGTGGAAAAATTTAATCCTTGTGTCAACACCAGCTATGAAGTTAATAAAAGATTTGATTGTTTTCACCATTTCTATATACTGAGTTTCTTATAGAAGTGCTTCTAAGGACCAAGGGCCCAGTCTAAAGAAGCTAATGTTTCAGCTATAACTGTATCAGTTTGATTTATGTTCAGCATAATTTATGTTTTACGATTCAATTCCCTTTCACAATAGTTAAAACAAATGCATAAGTGTGTTAATGATTCCATACAGTTTGCATATAGAATATAGATATCTCTCGAGTGTTAATGATTGTTGATTCCAATTTCCATTACTGTAGTTTTCTTCTTGACAGTTCCTCACGTTTTCATATGCACTGTTCCTTTTACTTAAGATCCGCATTAGTTGTTCCTTTCGAATAGGTTACAATTGTTGTTACTTTTAGTTAACGTTACAATTGTTGTTCCTTTCCATTAAGTTATGATTATTGTTCCTTACGATTAGATTACAATTGTAGTTTCTTTCTATTAGAATAGTTTTCTATTTCCTTTCCAGCAATTCAATTCCTAGTTAATAGTCAATTCTGCAAGTCTGTACTCAAATTCAGTCATTGCTTTCCAGTTAAATGAATTTAACAGGTTAGCTAGTTCCTTTTCATTCACAGCATGTTAGCAATTAGATTTCAATTCTGTTAAATAAGATCTTAATCTTAGAATCTTTAAATGAACATTTGAGGAACTTGATTGTGGATAAACTCAGGTTTTCTTTATCTACGTGATTTCATCCTCTACAAGCTATCTGCATAGACTTTTTTGATGTTCTTGATATAAAAGACAAATCCTCGGGTTGATAAATGAATGTTAAAACTAAGGTTGTTTTAGGACATCTTTAGACCCCAATAATGACTACTGAAGGTATCTTCCTATCCATAAATTTCCCTGACCTTAGTTGAATCTCTTGCAATGGAATAGGAGAAATAACATACGTTGGAAAGGCTTGCATCTCAACATTATGAAGAGGTTGAGTGGGATTATTATTGGGATTGGGAACTGGTTGTGCTGATAATAATGTTGATATTGGGGAGCTTGCATTCTGATATTGTTGTGGTTGTTGTTGTGGAATAGGAGGTAAAGGTGGTGGAACAAATCCTAGCAAAAGCTGCAGAATGTTTGGTGGAAACTGAGGGTAAGGATGGTTGGGCATAGAGACAATTGGATATTGAGGGTTTCCTTGGTTATGCCCTCCTCTCCATCCTTGAAACCAAGGATGTTGGTAATGTGTAGACCAGGTTTTCCAACTTGCTGAGTTCCACTTTTTGGCTATTGATAATAGGATGGAATTTTAGGTTGTGGATATGGGTATGCGGGATGATTCCTATGCTTCCATGGCCTCCTAGGTGCATAAGAGGATTCCCCAGGATCCCCACTCCTATAGATGACTAAAAAACTGGGCAATGATGGAAACTTTTTAGTTAAATGGTCATCCATGCAGAAGCCAAAAACTGAAATGTTATCTAATGGGAATTCCCTTAAGGAATGCTTCCTCCTGCATCTTGGGCAATATATGCTCATAGTTTCATTTTCCTCCTCCTGTTTATTTTTAATTTTTAGGGTGTCCAACTGGGAATCTATTGTGCTTAAGATATTTGTCTTGAATTTTTCTAAGAGGTTCCATATCTTCGCTCTTGTGATACCACCTGAACTAATTGGTTTTAAGTTTCTATTATAAAGGCCCCGAACATTATTTCCTATCTTAGCTCTAATCCTCGATTAATTTTTACACATTTCATAGATTTCGGAAAATGGTTTATGGGAGATGTCACCTGATGCCATCAGGTTAAGTATCTCTAAGTATTCCTCTGAAATTACCTTAAGGAAAAGAGCCCTAGTTGCATCATGTGGAAGGTCATGGTATTTTGATTTTTGGGAGATATAACCAAATCGTTCCATATAATCCTCGATATTATCATCTTCTAACTATTGGACTTTGAAAATATCATTACGAGACTCCTTGGTCATCAATAGTCTAGTTAATTTTTAAGAAATATATCTTTCATGGCTTCCCAAGACCTAATATTGGACTCTCCCAACCCCATGAACCATATTAGTGCACAGTCCTTGAGGGTGGTAGGAAAGAGTTTTAGTTTTTGGGAATCTTGTAAGTAGTTGTAGCTCCTACACAAGATGTCTAATTCAAATAGGAAGGTATCCATATATTCACTTATTTTACCATAAAAGGTGGGAAGTGTTGAGAGGGGAATATTTTTCATATTGACATTCGTTGTGGTGTCCAAAATTGGAAATCCGAAGGTAGTTTCAGTCTCGTTTCCAACTTCTTCTCTCTCCTCATGTCTTACATTGTTGTGATCCTCCTGATCATCCATACTGGTTTGGTTTCCAAAAAGAGAGTACTTAGGTGGTTTTATCCTTGAAGAGAACAAGTTCTCCCAAGGTTTTTGTCTGAGAAAACTATCCCTAAGATGGGAAGGTCTTCCTATTGCTTGGATGTCTAGGACTCTACTCGAGTTGGTTGACATTATTGGTGCCAAAGTTTCTATGTCAATTTGAGAGACAATTATGTTGGTTGAACTACCAAACAAAGTATTCACCTGTTCAGGGTCTATGATGTCTTCAACGTTAGGATCTCTTGATGGTGGTAAGAAAATAAAGGTTGTATTGTTTGTTTTTGCAGAAGGCTTGAGTGGTCTTTCCTCCTATCCAACTATTAATGATGATTCAATTTTCTATTCTATAGTTCTCCCTATCTTAGTCTCTTCGGAGACAACTATAGCTCTTTGGGTTGAGTTAGCTCTTGTTTTTTGGTATCGTTCTGTGGAATTTATGAGTGGAACGTTCCTTCCCCCAAAAAGGTCAAAAGGAACCTTGGTTGAAAGGTCTGATTTAGATTTAATGTATCTACCATTTGGGTCCATAGGTTTGTTCATGAAAGCAAACAACAAAAAGAAAAACTACCATTGGGTTTGGGGGAATCTGCTATAACATATGTGCAGGTTCTTACCTCTCATATTAAATTTCCCCTGCCACCAAACTAATGCTAAGGTTTAAGAATGATCTATCTCCTACCTTGAGACAACTCCTCGACAACGACGTAAAAAAATGATGGGTGTTCTATATGCACTAAAAACCCTCAATTAAATTGTCAACTTGAGGTAAGTAAACTTAGAGTTGTAGCACTATATGTGCCAAGGTAGAAATGCTATAGGTAGTATAGTTTAACTAAGGACATGTTCTATCTAGGGCTAATCGACTCAAGCAAAGACTATCAATGAGAAAACCCTATCAAGGAACTTAAACTATTTACCCTAAGTAACTTTTAAACAATGGATTGATGGATTGTCCTAAGAAAGCAAATTAAATACCTAAAATGAACAAGTTGACTTAATCAATCTAATGAGAAAAAGAAATCCATCTATTTAATCTATTCAACTTAACGAACAATAAAAACAACAAACTAATCTAATCAATCTATTCAAAATCAATGAGAAACAACACGTAAACAAATAAACAAGCAAGCAACTATCCTATTAAAACTTATGCAACAAGTAAACTATTCAAAACTACTCAATAAGTAACTAATCAAACTATTAAGAAAGTGAACTCTATTCTTAAGATAAAACTCATAATTACGCCTAATCTATAAAAGGAAATATTAACCTATTGAATTAAAAGCATCATGACAATATTCAAAGACTAATCAACAACTACTCTTTAATCTACAATAACAAGAAAACTACTCTTTAATCTACAATAACAAGAAAGCTTCAAATATAATGTTGATGATTATGTCTTCGGTGTCTTATGCCATGACGATGGTATATAAAAATGAGTGATAACTCAAGAGGGACAAATTCAATATTAACTTATATAGAGAAATGACAAGTATGAATCAAGCAATCTAACGAGAGCTTAGCCATTATAGAAGAAATATCAACTACCCTGAAAATTCATGTGATCTCTCAATTTATGCATTAATCATCAATGATAAATAAAACACTATTCTATTGAATTCAAATGCACTCCTATGCTAATATAAGCAAATTCATATCATTAGAGACTTATAACTAAAAAATTAACTCAAATTCTCAAACTCAAACCTTGAATTAAAATTGCAATCTAGATCTAGAATGGAAATTTCATGAAATAAACTAGACTAATCCTACTATTAACAATACAAATTGGAAATTGAAATACTCATAAAAGCATAATTGAAATTCTAGTTCTATCTCAGCATATGACAGGAAAATTGATAAGCAAACTAATTAGACAACTAGATAAGAAAACTGAGAATTAAAATCAAAATTAGCAACTATTCATCCATCGAAACCTTGCCAAATAAACTCTATATTATGCATTACCTCAATACTCTGTTCTAACTATTTTACTTCAATATGCAGAAATTCAAACTAGCATTTAAGAATACAACAAAGTTAGTAGCTAATATTATAGTTTATTTCCTAATTAATTAAAAAGACACAGCATATTAACTATCCTTTAAAAGCATCTTGCAAAAAGGAAATTAAAAGCAATTAAATTGTGAACAACAAATACATAGCAAATAAAATGATAAAAGCACATATACAAGAAAATGAAAGAAATGAAAATTGCACAAGTTGACTATCTAATTATTAACCCAGACCACTGGTGGCCCCCCTGGTAGGTCGTGGCTACTTCTCAACAATGAATCACGAGTTGAATCAACACGCTTCTGACATTTAAATTAAAAACACAGTTTTGCATAGTTTTATGGAAATGTCTCGAATTACACAACAAACAATTTTAGCAATCCTTCCCAATTCTTCACTTCTATTGTCTTACCATTAATGTGGTATTTATAATAGTTACAATTGAAGAGGTCGACCACTGGAAGTGTCGACCTCCTCTAAAAAATAAAATTCTATTAAATGCGTTTTAATTGCCTGTGTCTTCTAGAAACCAAGCGAGCCACTCAACACTCAAGATAACAAATCAATCCAAGATGTCAAGAGATCAGTATATGGAGGCCACGAGGGTTAAAAAAATCCATGTGGTCGATTCGCCCAACACAAGCTGCTGATATAACAACCTCCAACTTGCCCACAGTTTTAGTGTCAGATGGAGTGCCAGACGCAGTGCTAGATGGAGTACTGGATGCAGTGAGGGATGGAGTATTAGATGAGTTGCTGGATGGAAAAATGCCATGCGATTTTTCCCTGTGACACAATTATTGCGCATTAGCTCTTTGGAATCATTAAATCATGTTGAATTAAACTTGAAACCATCACAAAACTTCAATTATATGTACCTGGTATAAGTTATGACAATTTGGTATAAGAATCCTTCCAAACTTATTCAAAATAGTAAAATAAACATATAATACTGAACAAAAATTATTTAATCATCATCATCAATTTATACAAATCACAATTGCAATAGTTCCATATGTCGGATATCCTGGTTACCAGAAAATAATTGCAGCAGTAAGAAGCCAATTATTTTGGCCAGGAATGAAAAAATATGGTGTTGATTACATTTCCAGATGTATGGAATTTTAGAGAGTGAAGGTTGAGCATAGGCAGCCAGTGGGTTTTCTACAACCATTACCAATTATAGAGAAGAAATGGGAAGTGGTAACCATTGATTTTATAACTAAATTTCCGAGGACAAAAAGACAACATGATTCAATCATGGTAGTGGTTGATAAATCGACAAAGGATGCTCATTTTGTTCTTGTAAAATCGACTCACACAACAACTAATATTGCAAAACATTACATGAGGGAGATTGCTAGGTTGCAAGGGATACCTAAAGAAATTGTCTCAGACAGAGACACAAGGTTTACTTCAAATTTATGGAGGGGATTGTTTAAAGGATTTGGTACAAATCTAAAATTTGTCAGAACATACCATCCACAGTTAGATGGGAAGACAAAGAGAGGAAACCAAGTAGTTGAGGACATATTGAGAATTTATGTGATGGATAATCCATCTAAGTGGGAATGTTACTTGAACTTGGTTGATTTTTCCTATAACAAAAAGTATCAAGATTCATTAAAAATGAGCCCATTTGAATCTTTGTATGGTAGGAAATTCAATATTACAGTGAGTTGGTATTCTTGATACTGAGAGAGGGGTGAATCAGTATCAAGTACAATTTAAAAATTTTCCAACTTATACTTAAACCATTCAATTATATCCAATGATCAATGAACAATAGTATAATATTTACACCATTACACCACAATACAGCATGCACAATATATGAGAAATAATCAATAGTTATTTTTCAAGCGAAGTAATGACTTCCAAGGGTAGCTACAACTTACAAATATAAAGGGAGGGATAAAACTCCAAAAGTAAGATACAATCCTCCAATATCAAGAGAGGGTTGACCTCTCCATCCTTTCTCCTTCCTTCCACCCAATAATATATGAGAGATAGTAAAACTTTACATTAAATTATCACCATCAACCAACCATCACATAGAGCCTAAGAATGCTTCCTGAGAATTCTTCAACTTCTAAAATTCTTCACTTATTGGAATACTTTGATCCTGTAGATAATATTACTCAATGTATTCTTTGAAACTCCTCCAAGTTTCACTCCTTGAATCCTCCCAGAAAAGGAGTTATAGAGAAAATGGTAGACCTTATTCAATTATGGTTTATTCAAGAGAGAAAAATTGTACAGCATGCCCCGTGCTCAATTTTTAACATCATATTCTAAAATTTTTACAGAAGAAAATACAACCCGTACTCTTTCCAATTCAATTGGTCTCACTTCATTTGGATTCTCTATGAATACATTATGATTATTTTACCTAGAACACCTGTTTATGACTAGCTTCAGGACTAGTCAAAAACCCTATCTTCCACAGAGTGTATCTCTGAAATTATAACGAATAAAGAGCTGAAATTTTTACCATAGGCACCTAGATCTGTCTTCTCAATACCATACCAATTTCACCATCTGAATCATTCTATAAAAAATATTTATAGAGAAAATGGTAAGATGACCTATAAATAACATACCTTAGAACACATCACCAAAATACTTCATCCTCCCTTGAAATTTTGCCTTCTTTACTTGAAATTTCCTCTAAAATTCAACTTATATATCCTTGTTCATTAAACAAATTGTGTGTGTTGACAAATTAATGTTTAATGATATGTATTTATACCCTTTATGTCACGTCCTTTTAAACTTAGGGTTGACCATACACTTTCTTATTTTGTAATTCATTTCTTTAATTATCTTCAGCGATGCCCTGTACTTCCTTCTTCAATTCACTTTGTCATCTTCAAAAATTCATTTCTCCTCAACCATGAGGATCCACATAACGTTCCATCTACCACCGGAAACAAAATGATGTATACTAGCCATCCATGGGTGTTGTATCTGCATGTGCGTTTTCCTTCATGTCCAAATACCTTCATCAATCTTGTGGTCCAAAACCAATGATTAGGGTTGACATCAATGATGACAACCAATCTTCCAACAATCTCCCCCTTTTTCATTGATGGAAACACGCATGCTCCCCCTGTCATCATGATCCCAATTTCTCTCCCTGTTTGACATCAATGGAAAAGGGTGGGGTTTCTCCCCCTGAGTTCAATGGCATAAGGTGACCTTCTTCTTTGGGGCTTCTCCCCCTGAACATGTGGCACTCAATACTATTTCATCCTTATTTTTGGTCTTTGGGACTTTTTCTTCCTTCAAATCCTTTGTTGTGGCTTATGTCTTCTCTCTCTTCTTCACGTCTAGGATGTATATGTTGTCTGGTCTTCTTATTGCAGTTGCAACCAATCTTCCTGAGTTATTTACTTTGATTTTACATTTTCAGGAGTCAAACATAAGAGTGTATCCTTGGTCACATATTTTGCTGACACTGAGGAGATTATGCTTCATATATTCAACCAATAGGACTTTTCTTGCTTTTACATTTTCACTTCCAAGATTTACAGTTCCTTTTCCAAGTATTTTGGTAGATGAGTCATCTCCAAATGCATCATTTCCACCCTTTTTCTTCAAACTGACAAATTTTCTTTGATATCCAGTCATATGAGATGAGCACCCACTCTCTATGAACCATTCATCTTCTTATTTGCATTCATTAGTGACCAATGCTATTCTACAATTTTCATTGTGTGGAATTTATTTCCTTTTCCCTGTTGTAGATGGTATAGGGACATTTGGCATACGACTATCTTCCTTCATCTCTCTGCAATCTCGTGCTTTGTGACCAATAATATTGCACTTGTAACATACAATATTTTGATCCATTAATGGGTCAAATGGAATATAATTTATTTTGACAGGTCTACAAACATTTCCATATCTATCATTTTCCCCATTCATGTAGCTTGCGTAGTTATTCCTTTCATTGATTC
>JASDQU010408368.1:0-10570 GCA_032191745.1 Picea mariana
CAAAATAATGTGGAAACAATTAAGACCCCGGGTATTTTACAACCATTAGCCATCCAAAGTTGGCATTGGGAGGAGGTTTCCATGGATTTCATAACAGAGTTACCAAATTCTGAAGGAAAGAGTGTCATCATGGTGATTGTTGATAGAATCACCAAATACTCACACTTTTTTGCACTCTCTCATCCCTTCAAAGCCAATACATTTTCCACTGCATTCATGGAGATAGTTCAAAAGATACATGGCAGACCAAAGATTATTGTAAGTGACATAGATCCCATCTTCACTGGACATTTTTGGACAGAATTATTTTCTTGTTTGGGTACTCAATTGGCTCATAGCTCATCCTATCATCCTCAATCTGATGGACAAACCGAGATAATGAACACATGTCTGGAAGGCTACCTTTGTTACTTTTTCTCTGATAAACAAACACAATGGTTCAAATGGTTACCCTTGGCAGAATGGCGGTATAACACTTCCTTTCATACTGCAAAAAAAATGAAACCATTTATGGCACTCGATGGATACCACCCTCCTTCCATCACTTATTCTCTAAAGGAAAAATCTAAGTTTCAAGCAGTGGAAGATCACATCGAACATCAACAACAAGTTCTCCAAATCTTAAAGAACAACCTGACCATGGCACATAATCGCATGAAACAACAAGAAGATCAACATCATAGTGAAAGAAGTTTTGAAGTAGGGGGTTGGGTGTTTTTAAGACTACAACCATACAAACATATGTCCCTCAAGCAAGCCAAGAAGGATAATAAATTATCACCAAAGCTCTATGGCCCTTATAAGGTGTTGCAAAAGATTGGTACTATGGCATACAAATTGGAGTTGCCTGCATCTTCACGAGTACACCCAGTTTTCCATGTTTCATGCTTAAAGAAGGTTATAGGTGACAAGATCCCAGTTCAAACTATATTGCTAGAACTTGACGGAGAAGGAAAAATCATATTGGAGCCTGAAGCCATCACTGACACAAGAATTTGCCAACTACGGAATAAATCCATTTCAGAGTATCTCGTTAAATGGAGGAAACTACCAGCAGAAGATTCCACTTGGAAAGACGAGTCTTTTATACAGAAGCATCCAGATTTACTCAAGCGTTGTGGACAACACTTGTCTCAAGGGGAGGGGCATGTTAAGACCTAAATAGTGGCTTATTACCCCTTAATTGGGTCATATTATATTAGTAATGTTATTTTATTTATGTCAGCTTTAGTCCATTAGTTGTAATTGTACCTCCTAATATCCTATATATACCAAGGAGAGATTTTCAATTGGAATCATCTTGTATTTGGAAATTTAAGTGGGGTATAAGGAGGTTGACCCCTCGAAGAGGCTTTTTACCTAAAATTATCTCTTTTTCAAGGCATTGAGTACTTATTCTGAGGTTTTTCTATGCTATATTGATATTTGGTCCTTAACATGTACCATGTCCACTAGACCTTTACTTTCCCTATGAATTTCTTCTGGAGCACCATGACATTCTTGTCCAATATACGCACTTGATGTACCTAGAAGTCTCATTCTAGCTCAACCTCAATCAAAGTCCAATCAATGACATGGTTTGGATCATGTACATAATTTTCAACAAAGATACATGAAATGCATTATGCACGTTCATGGAAGAATAAAATGAAAGAATGTATGCAACTGTCCTATTCTATCCAATATTTCAAATGGACCACAAAATCTGGCTCCTAGTTTGGTACAATTGCCAAACTTCAAAGCGTTTTTTTTTGTTCACTTTCAAAAATACGTGTTCTCCAACTTTAAATTCTATGGATATCATGATATTATCTGCATAACTCTTTTGTCTATCTTGTGCTTCTTTCATATTCTGCTTAATTTTAATCATCTTCTCTTCCATTTCCTTGAGCAATTCTATCCCAGGTACTACTTTGTTTACTGGGTTGTCCCAACTCATTGGAATATTGCATTTTATGCCATGTAGAGCTTCAAATGGAATCATCTTCAATAAATCTCAATACCCGTTATTGTAATCAAACTCAACCAAATGAAAATAATGCTCCCATTTGGATGGCTTATCCATCACATGTATCCTTAAAATGTCTTCAATCACTTGATTGACTCTCACTATATTTCCATCTTCCCATGGATGGTATGTTGTACTAGAATTCAAATTTGTACCAAATCCCTTAAACAATCATCTCAAAAGTTTTGAAATAAACTTTGGATCTCTGTCTGAAATAATTTTGTTAGGTATTCCATGCAACCTAGCAATTTATTTCATATAAATTTCTACAATATTAGTTAACTTGTGACTTAGTTTCACTAGAACAAAATGAGCAACCTTTGTCAATTTGTCCACCACTACTATTATTGAATCATGTTTCCTTGTTGTCCTCAGTAATTTAATGATAAAATCAATTGTTATCACTTCTCATTTCCACTTTGTTGAGGGGGATGTATTGCCTATGTTCAATAGTAAGGATTAAACCCAAGAACAAGGCCCAATTAGACTCCTCCCTATTTGGCATGGAATGATCCTCCGGGTTAATAGTTTGGCAACCATTCGATGAGATTTACAAGTTGTTTGGTTTCTCTCTTTTTGTTCTTTTTATCATTTTATATTTTATATCTATCTACTATAGAAAATAAGTGAAATATGGAATTTTTAAGAAGTTTGTCATAAGGATAATATTTGGGGACAACATATCAAAGAAATCAACTACGTTGGGTTCTCTGAGAACTAGTTCTAGCAAGAAACCATTAGTATCCAATTACCTTTAAGATAAGACATATATGAAATCTAGAGAAAACAATTCTTCCTTAAAATATAACTCCTAAAGAAAGTAGAAACTGAGAATAAATTAGTAGTTATGCTTTATACTTATGAGAAATATTTCTATAGAAGACTTAGGTACAACATACTCTCATAGACAAACAATTGTTTAACTTTTATTCTATCAATGATCATCAAACTAATTCTATAATTATTGAAGTGATGAATAACAATCAAACCTTTTAAAGATAATAAAAGGTTGAAAATAATGATCAAACTAATATCTACAAGTCTATGTAATCAAACAAGTTAAAAGTGATTAAATTGAAATTCTTACTAGACAAGTTCAACATAATAATTGATTGCAGAATAATCCATGACAAAATTAGTGCACACAATGGTTCTATCAAAACTCCTAGGCTCCTCTAGAGCTTCTGAATTATTTACATTGCTGCAGTGCCACTAGTCTTTGTTTTCAATATATCTCAACAATTATTTACTTCATCCTCACGATGTTGGCACATGTCAATCATATTAAGTTGAGAGTAGCAACATATGTAAAACCATAACATTAATAGTGAGGTAGGATCCATAACATTAATAGTGTTTGTATCCATAACATTAATAGTGAGTTAGGAGCGACAACATTTGGATATGTTAGCACATGACATGTTTTTGAGAAGCATGGTGAGAGGCACTAACTCATGGATGTTGTTACATCGTCATATTGGGATCTTGGTGACGATGTTGGTGCAAATACTTTCCTACATGTTGCAATCACATGTTGAAAAGGATCTTTTTTTTTCAATTTCTTCATTGGTATTTAGAAATTATACTTTTCTATGTGGCATTCTTATGTAATGTACATGTAATTAGGCCCTAAGTTATAATTGTTTTCTATATATCTATTTTCCTCATTTTTAGAGTTGTACTTCGAAACTCTAGCCTCTTATAGGAGATTTTAATGTAATGATACTGAGACATGTGCTTTGTACACCTTGCAGTGTTATACTGGAGCAAGGAATAAATGTAAAGCTATAGTACTAAATAAATGCAAAGCAATGACAAAGAATAAACATAAGTTGATCACCTCGGATCCAAGGTGTTCGGGACAAAGTTTTTAGATCTAAGCTTTGTTTGAGTGTTAATGCTTGTGAAAAATGAAACTTGCTACAAGGAAATGACAAGCATGACAAGACTTATAATGGAGATTGAGTTTGAAGCATGTAGCTTTGGCTTGGAACATGTATGGAGAACCATTTATTATTTGGTAGATGGATAGATCTATCACCTAGATTGACCTATTGAGTGCTTGATTTGACGCACTATATTTGGAGCATAGTGGGATGCACGTAAATAAGCAGGTAGGTACTTCTTACATTTTTTTCTTAGGCATAATGTGGTAAAATAAGTACTTAGGTGAGAATTACTTGGTCTATGTAATTATATTTGAAGCAAGAAGGATGTTGGCAATGAAACATGTTGATGTTTCATAGCATCACATAACAATCATAAGTATTTTGATGGAATTGAATTTTATCACATATGTAAATGGACAAATCACTATACAAATTATTTTGGCATGTGTACCCCTAGTTTGATGGTTCACATGTGTAAAGTCTAGATGTATAATTAGATGATAGGGGGCTTGTCATATTCTCATAAACCCAGTTAATAAACTTTGAGGGAGGTAGGTGTTTATCCCAAGTCAAGTTTAAAGGGGTGAGTGTTGGGTTAGTCTTGACTCAGTCATAAAGTAGTTAGGATAACCTTGATACAGTGAATGATGGATTTACATTTCATATTTTATGGACTCATGGTATTACATGTAACACACCCCTTGCCTGGGTAGCTCGATAATTCACATTCTTGAAACAAATTATGCATTGTTAAATAAAATTTGAGCTTCTAATACCAATTTAATTCAAACAAGAGACATGTAACATAACCAAATATCATGCAATAGTGAAGAATACCATGCATGCAAGAAAGAAAACACACACACACATATATGCAATGCAATTTCTCATTAACATACACAACATTTAAATATTCACTTAGCAATAAACAATGAATAAGTACAATCTAACACAACGGAAATATATGAAACACAAAGAACTCATCTTTAAAGAAAATTTTCATCGAGTGACTACATAACTCAGACGTTCCACCGAACCTTAGGTTCTTTTGCACATTAACTCTCTACAATAGGCCACCCCCAAGCTGAGACTATGAATCCATTAGGACGGGTAACTAGATCGACTCTAGGTTTTACACACTAGCCAATTATCAAGATCTCACTGTTTTCTCAACCATACATCAATTCCCAACTTACCAAATCTATTTCCCCAATAGCCTACAAAACCCAAAGAAACGAACCCCCTTCTCTACAATTAAATCCCTCATGCTATCCTACTTCTCTCTAGGGCTCCAATGCTACTGTGTAGGAAATCTGATCAATGTTGGAACCTTTAGTGATTCTCAATTGTGGATAGTTCTTAATCAATTGTCATCATTATCATGCACAAATGAATTAATTTCTTGTTGGAATAACTAGTAGATACCTACAACCAACTAGAAATGACTCTCTACCTCCAACATCTTGTTCCCATTTCCAAAACCAAGAACAGGAATGAGAAAGAATGAATGAGGAATGAGTGAGGAACCCCTCAACAAAAAAAATCATGGTTTATATAGTTTCATGTAATAATGCACCATGTGGCTTCTCAAAGAAGCTCATTTAACCACTTCCCCATCTGATTCAAAGGTGGGTTTAATAAAATATAATAATTTTGGCTCAACTCCTTTAGCCCCCTCACTTGTGCAATCATATCCCCTATGACTCTATCCTCATTCGTATTGCAGCCAAAGATACATTTTTATTATTAATTTTCAAAGCTATTACATTACTTTACTAGATTCTCCAGCCTTTCAACTTTGCAGTCACTTTGACCTTTCATCAAATAAACAAAAATACATTGTTAATTCATAGGGATCAAAACTGGGGTATTATATTCCCCTCCCCCTTATTTTTATGCATAGTCCTCAGTGAATATCACCATTCATATGTACATATATACATAATTTCATCAAAAATTCAAAAATAACTAGGAGTATGCCTCCCGCATTGTATCTTGCATCTCCCACGTCGCTTCATTAGGGTTGTACCATGTCCACTAGACCTTTACTTTCCCTATGAATGTTTTCTGGAGCACCATGATATTCTTGTCGACTTTATGCACTCAATCTACCTAGAAGCCTCCTTCTAGCTCAACCTCAATCAAATTCCAATCAATGACATGGTTATGATCATGTACATAATTTTCATCAAAGATACATGAAATGCATTATGCACATTCATGGAAGAAGAAAATGAAAGAATGTATGCAAACTCAACCAAATGAAAATTATTCTCCCATTTGGATGGATTACCCATCACATCTATCCTTAAAATGTCTTCAATCACTTGATTGACTCTCCCTATCTGTCCATCTTCCCGTGGATGGTATGTTGTACTAAAATTCAAATTTGTACCAAATCCCTTAAACAATCATCTCCAAAATTTTGAAGTAAACTTTGGATCTCTGTCTGAAATAATTTTGTTAGGTATTCCATGCAACCTAGAAATTTATTTCATATAAATTTCTACAATATTAGTTAACTTGTGACTTAGTTTCACTAGAACAAAATGAGCAGCCTTTGTCAATTTATCCACCACTACCATTATTGAATCATGTTTCCTTGTTGTCCTAGGTAATTTAATGATAAAATCAATTGTTATCACTTCTCATTTCCACTTTGTTGAGGGGGATGTATTCCCTATGTTCAATAGTAAGGATTAAACCCAAGAACGAGGCCCAATTAGACTCCTCCCTGTTTGGCATGGAATAACCCTCTAGGTTAATAGTTTGGAAACCATTCGATGAGATTTACAAGTTGTTTGGTTTCTCTCTTTTTGTTCTTTTTATCATTTTATATTTTATATCTATCTACTATAGAAAATAAGTGAAATATGGAATTTTTAAGAAGTTTTTCTTAAGGATAACCTTTGGGGACAACAAATCAAAGTAATCAACTACGTTGGGTTCTCTGAGAACTAGTTCTAGCAAGAAACCACTAGAATCCAATTACCTTTAATACAAGACATATATGAAATCTAGAGAAAACAATTCTTCCTTAAAATATAACTCTTAAAGAAAGTAGAAATTGAGAATAAATTAGTAGTTATACTTTATACTTCTGAGAAATATTTCTATAGAAGACTTAGGTACAACATACTCTCGTAGAAAAACAATTGTTTAACTTTTATTCTATCAATGATCATCAAACTAATTCTATAATTATTGAAGTGATGAATAATAATCAAACCTTTTAAAGAGAATAAAAGGTTGAAAAGAATGATCAAACTAATATCTAGCAGCCTATGCAATCAAACAAGTTAAAATTGATTAAATTGAAATTCTTATTAGACAAGTTCGACATAATAATTGATTGCAGAATAATCCATGACACAATTAGTGCACACAATGGTTCTATTAAAACTTCTAGGCTCCTCTAGAGCTTCTGAATTAAATCTTGAAATAGTTCTTGATTACATTCCTCCAAAAGTTTCTATTACCAAAGGTCCTTGACGTACTTTTCAATCACTTCCTAATTAATTTAGTAAGCAACTAAAGAGTTGTCCATTTAATTATCAATATGGGATCCTATAGAACTTATGAGTTGTTGTGCACTATATATGAAAGTATAATGTTGTAATTTCCAATGGGTTATAGTACTTCTAAATGAATTTCAGAAGGAAAGATATAAATATGGTTTATCAAGTCACTAAATTAAACCACACTGTTGAATCCACACTTGCAGGAATAGAAACACACTTTTGAAGGAAATTAAATGTCACACTTGTGGAAAAGTAAATTTATCACTCTTGCAGAAAAGTAAATGTTACACTTGCAGGAAAGTAAATCACGCATGCATCAAAGGTGACTTGTTCAAGTATTAAAATGATCTTGATTAATGTGACGAACATATGATGGTTCATGTACTTAAATGAAAAAAAACCTCAAGATATATAAATCAAACCACATTGTGATGTAAACAAAGGGAATATCCTAACATGAACTGCAAACAAAACAATTGTTAGCCAGAAAGCTAAATGTTGTAATGTGAGTGCAAAGTTACAACGAAAAGAGTTGTAACACAAAAAATATTAGAGTTACAACAAAGTATTGAACATATGAATTGCTCGAAATAAAAGAAATATATAAGATATGTGACATCTACACATTCATTAGTCAGAAAAAAGGATTCTGCAATTTCACCATGGATTTGCAGCAACAGAAGTTACAACAATGGAAACATACCAGAGTTACAACAAAGTTCTAATAGAGGAATTCTTGGAAATAAAAGAAATATATAAGAGATGTTATAACTACTTCTGTAAACTAGAGAAAATACAAACAGTAATGAGCTAAGGAGGGGGCCCTACCTCCTTAGATGAGGTAATGGTTTATGATCACAGTAAGACGCTAAATTCTCAACACACCATCACTTGGACAAGAGTAAAGAGAAATGCATATTGTAGAAAAATGCACAAATAGATCATCGTATTTCACATTCACTGACTTTATTCTTCCTCCATTCCTATTATCCTTTGGCTCAGAGAAAACAAGGGTATTTATAAAAAATATTTTATTCCTAAATTAATCAAATGAATCGATGGAAAGCCACGAGAATCAAACTATTCCATCTTGGTACACTGTTTTCTCCAAAAGATAGTAAAAATAAGGCATCTGCTGACCTAATCAATCGTATGAAAAGTGGTGGATGATTCATTCATTACTTATGGGTGCCCAATTTCCTTTGTCATTTTCCTACATGAAGGAGTTGGTTGTTTGACTGTTTGGTCAATCCGTGATGAAATTTTTGTGGTTGACTGATATTTTGTTATAATAGGCACAGAGTTACAACACACGTCTCAAATTTGTAGCAATGGTCTTGTAGTGAGAGTCACAACAATAGTGAGTTGTAGCAACGGTCCTATAGTGAGAGTCACAACAACGGTGAGGTAAGAGTCGTAAAACAATGATATTCATAGCACTGAGAGTTGCAACAACAACAAGAGTCGCAACAATGGTGTCAACAATCCAGAGTTGCAAGAGCTATGCTCGAGAAAATATTTGTAGCAGCTCATACTCGATAGTTGCATCTCCTGCATTCAAAATGTATGTATGCAACCTTGTTTCCTGTATACCACTTTTAGCATATAAAGGTGATAATCTCCTAAAAATGCATTAGAATAAGTATTGAAATGGCATGTCGAGAGAATAATTATAACTTGACCAAAAATGCATCGTTGTGAATGAACAAGGGTATTAACATGGAATGGAAATGGAAAAATGGTGTACATAAAGGTATTGAACGGGTGCTACATTGATGATGTCAATTTGAGCACCCATCATGTCCGCCCAACTGAATTCGTTGCATGTCCCCATGCAACCAAATAGTTATTTTGAGTCTGAGAGGGTGAGAATCCCTTGGAGGTTGTTGATTCCATAGTTAGTTTTTTCTTACCTCAGGAGTAACAAATTCTTCCTCATCTTAGTAGTCTTCCATAATTGCAACAAGTCCTTCTCCTAAAGTTCCCCTTATTGGTTATTGTGTAATAATAGGGTGTTTATCTTGTAATGCCATTGTTTCTTTATCATGTGTCTCCCCTGGTGGTTCTAGTGTACTAGCAGGGTGAATTTCCCTTGGAGGTTCTTCTATGACAGGAGGGTGAATTTCCTCTACTGGTTCATGTGGGACAACAGGGTAACTTTCCCTTGGTGGTTCTTTTGTAATAGAATGGTGATTTTCCTCTATTGGTTGTGCAACAATGCATCTTGTTTCCTTGGAAAGGTAGTCTAACCTATCCAAATGTCTCTCTTTTATGAGTTCATCTCCCAACAATTTGACAGTGGTTTGAAGTTTATCATTCTCCTTCTCAATCATCCTATTCTTCCTCAAAACTGATACATATAAAGGCACAAGAAAATGGGTACTTACTGTTTTAAATTTCCTAATCTTGTCCAGCTCTGGGGTAGCAGTGGCCTCGTTTTCTTCTATAGTTGCAACTTCTTTGTCCATGTAGACCTCTAGAATTGCATCAAGGCCTTCTCCTAAAGTTTCTCTTGATGGTTCTTGTGTAACAACAAGGTTTTTTGTCCCCGTCTCCTCATCAGGCAGAGGTCCGACAAAATTTTTACCATCCCCCATCATATAAATAGGGTGAAATTCCCCTATTGGTTCTTGTGTGACAAAAGGGTCCCTCTCTTGTGTTACAAATTCTCCTTCATCTTGTTCCTCCCCTACCATTTTTTGTGTAGCAGCAAGGGTGCTGGCACAGGGGCAGACCCAGGGTTCAACTCTAACAGCGCACCAACAATCCCTAACTACTGGCCCTTTCAGCAACACCTGCGAAGCAGATGAAGTCTCACCTGAAGTAGCAATAGGGGGTTGCAGGAAACATGTGTCTACAACCAAAGGAAATGCAAAGGGATCTCAGAACAACAACAAAATGTAACCTAGAGAGTCTTTAACAGTCTTACACTTAGCTTCATGAAGTTAGCTTATAACTTCTATCTTTCATATGGAAAAAACAATGCAATAACAATATAATCAGATAGCAAATAACACAACATCAACCACTAAGAACAACAATATTTACGTGGTTCACCCTCTCCCTAGGGCTACGTCCACATAACTGTGTTTCTTGATATATTAGATGAAAACATACAGTTCTATCTGCGCACTTAACTGCAGATCTCTCTC
>JASDQU010408370.1:0-10040 GCA_032191745.1 Picea mariana
TGTATATTTGTGAATAAAGAATGATTGCAGCTGACAATTAGGTAGTTGATTTGAGTTATTATGATCATAGTTAGTATTTAGTAGTTAGAATAGTTAGCGTAGTTTATAATTAGTTTAGTTTAGTTTAGTTAAGTTTGTTTTATTAGTTTCTAGTTTCCTTAGTTTAGATCATTTAACTTAAATCACTTTCTCTTCGGTTTCCTTGCGAGACCTTAGAGCGGCCAACGGAGCCGTTAAGCTCGTCAGGGTGGTCCATACCAAATGGCTTGGGTTATTTAGACAACCCTGGACCGGTTCCACTCTCCCAGTTGACGGACGGTCATTTTCGCCCGTCAACAGGATGATAAGCCATGCTGAGATGCAATTGGGTGCCTTGTAGCTTGAATATTTCTTGCCAAAAATTGCTGGTGAAAGTTGGGTCTCAATCAGAAACAATAGAATGTGGCATGCCATGAAGCTTGAAGGCCTGATCCATGAAAAATTGAGCCATTGTGGATGTTGTAAATGGGTGTTGAAGAGCACAAAAATGAGCATACTTGGAAAGGTGATAAACTACCACCAAGATGATTGATTTATTGCCTGATTTAGGTAAGCCTGTAATAAAATACATAAAAATATCCCTCCAAATAGCAGGTGGAATCGGAAGTGGTTGTAGTGTGCCATGAGATTTGACCGTTTCGGCCTTTTTGCATTGACACACATCACATTCGGCCACAAAATTACGAATGTCTTGTTTCATACCACACCAGAAAAAAGAACATTTGACCCTGTCATAGGTTTTGGTAAACCTGGAGTGCCCAGCTGTGGATGTAGCATGAAGCTTAGAAAGCACCATGGATTTAAGTTTTGACTATTTACTTAAATATAAACGGCCTTTGTATCGAAGCTCATCATGGAGCCAAGAGTACTTTTGGGAAACTGGAGAATTGGAATGCAATTGTTGTATCATATGTGAACTTTGGGATCATGTAGCCATTCCCGGTGAGCGACTTGGAGCCAATATGGTACAATGAAGGAGAGAGAAAAAAGGGATCCTTCATCTTCATATTTTCGAGAAAGTGCATCCACAACCACATTGTCTTTGCCTTTCTTGTAAATGATCTCATAATCATAACCAAAGAGCTTAGTCACCCATTTTTGTTTCTCTAGGGCGGAAATGCATTGTTCCAGAAAATACTTGGGGCTTTGATGATCTGTCTTAATTTGGAAGTGTTGCCCCAATAGATAAGGGTGCTACAAATCAACGGCATGCAAAATAGCCAACATTTTCTTTTCATAGATTGATTTTCCCAAATTTCGTTCAGAAAGTTGTTTGCTGGTAAATGCCAAAGGTTGACCCTCTTGCATAAGGACATCACCAATACCTTTCCTTGAAGCATCACATTCCAGGAAAAAGGTCTTTGTGAAATCAAGAAGGGCTAGGACTAGAGTGGTGCACATGGCCATATTCAAGTTTTGAAAATCCTGAGAAGCTGTTGGATTCCAAGTGAAAGAATTCTTTTTAAGGAGTGCGATGAGAGGTCGCACAATCTTTCCATAATTCTTAACAAACTTTCGATAATAACCTATTAAGCCTAGAAATCCTCACAATATTTTGAGAGTCTTTGGTTGAGGCCAGTCTTGCATAGCTTCAATATTTTTAGGATCCACCTTGACGTTGTTCTTGCCAACAAGATGACCCAAGTACTTGACTTCTAAGGCACCAAAAGCACATTTAGATTGTTTCAGAAAAAGTTGGTGCTGAGAGAGTAGATGGAGAACGTGGTCCACATGAGAAAGATGGTCTGTCTAGGTTTTGCTATAGATGAGGATATCATCAAATAAAACTAAGACAAAATTATGGAGAAAAGGGTGAAAGACATTATTCATGAGGCTTTAGAAGGTAGAGGGGGCATTACACAAGCCAAAGGGCATGACCAAAAACTCATAGTGGCCCTCATGAGTTCTAAAGGCAGTCTTAGGAATGTCTTCCTCTTTCATACGTATCTGGTGGTAGCCAGAATGAAGATCAAGTTTAGTAAAGAACTGGGTGCCACTCAATTCATCCAAGCGGTCATCAATGACAAGAATGGGAAATTTGTCTTTAATAGTGAGTTTGTTGAGGGCGCGGAAGTCAGGACACATGCGCTAAGAACCTTATTTCTTTAGTACCATGACCACAGAAGAATATTAGGGGCTCGTACTAGGGAAGATAACACTTGAGTTAAGAAGTTCTTGAACCATTTTCTCAAATTCATTTTTTTGGGAAAAGGGGTGACGATAGGGACAAATATTGGGAGGATGGCTTCCTGGTATAAGGGGAATGGAATGATCATGAACACCATGGGAAGGCAGGAGTCCCTGGGGAGGGGAAAATACTAACGAATGTTTAGAGAGGATGGATTGGAGGTCTTGTGAAATAGAGGGTGTCTTAGTTACCTGTATGGCATGGAGTTGGGAAATAATGCCAGAATGACCTTTCTTGAAAATATTTTCCATGCGATGGGAACTAATGATCTCAGGTGAACCAGTGGTGATGCCTTAGAAATTGTATTTTTGGCCCTCCTGGTCGAATCTCATGGTTAATTCCTTAAATCCATGAGAATGGGACCCAAAGTCCTTAGCCACTCTGCACCTAACACAATGTCACAACCGCCCATGTCGATAGAAAACATATGATATTTCAGGTGGTAGTCACTAATTTGGAGACGCACATTTTCACAACGCCTTCCACATTTCATGGAGGCGCCATTGGAAATCATGATTTGGAAATTATTGACTACAGGGATATAGCAATGAGTTTCTTGGGCAATGCGGAGATGAATAAAATTATGGCTGCTTCCACTATCAACAAGAATGATGACCTTCCTATGCTTGGGGAGAAGAGAAGAGAAGCCAATGAAAGAATTTAGGGAAATGATCAGTTCTACTTCGGGAGGGTCTGAGGGGGGGGTTATGTCACTGGTTTCAAGTGACTCAAACATAAGGGGAGTTTCAACATCCTCCTCCGAAATATCCTTCGAGATGGCGATAAAAATATTTTTTCCTTACACTTGTGGCCCGAAAAATATTTTTCATCACAATTATAACAAAGGCCTTTGAGTTGGCGTTCATCCATTTCATCTCTGGTCAATTTTTGGATCTTTAGCATAGCAGAGGGAGTAGTGGGATTTACTGGTTTAGTGCGAGGAATAAAGGAGGGTTTCTGGTTTTGAGAAGATACAACATGTTGTGCTTCTTTATATTTTTTAGTAGCCTCCACCCAAATTTGAGGTCGAGCCATGAGGACATGGGTGCGAATCTCACCCTTGAGGCCACTGATAAAACATTCTTTGAAAAAGGAATCAGACATGCCCTCTGTTTGAAAATCCAGGCACTCAAAAGAAGCTATAAAGTCTTCCACTATTCCAGATTGTTTCAACTTTGTCAAAGGGCCTAAATGGTTGGTGTTAGTGTCAAAGCATTCATAAAGCTCTACCACAAAGTGTGTCCAAGCAATATACCCTTGTCGAAAAGTTTTTCTCCATTGCCACCATTGCCAACGTTCTTGATCTAGATGGAGAACACCATACCAGAGTTTGGCCAAGTCATCTGTAATGCCGTATAAAGAGAAATAATGTTCCATTTGGGTTACCCAACCAATGGGATCCGAGCCATCAATTTTGGTCACATCCACCCGCGGAAGGCGTAGGTCACGCTGAAAGTGATGGGGCTGAAAATTATGGGAATGAGATGAAGTTTCAACTTCGGTATGTGGAGGTGGGTCAGATAAAGGGTTATCTACAGGGATATGCAGCTTGGTGTAGTTCATCGAAATGACAGATTCAAGTTGGGTAGTCATGTCTTTTTTGAGTTCCTCGATTGAGGCGACGATGGAGGACTGCATGGTGGTATTGATGGAGACAACATTGGCACTGAGCTGTTTTACTTCTTGTTGGGTCTCTGTGAAATTAGATTGCAAGGTATTGAAGTGAGCTTCCAAGTCTTGGCTATGGGTATGGTCCATGATGATGAGGGAATCGAAACATGGTGGGTGGGCTCAAAATTGCTGCTGAAAAAATGATATGTATGAATGTGATAAGGGAAAAGAGATAAATCCAATGGAATAGGTCTCAAATAATGATGCAATTTTTATTTTTATTTTTTACACCTGCGGAGTTATACTTTGGTTTGAAGAATACTGAAGTGATGAAATGCCCAAATTCTTAACCAGGAAGAAATGTGTAGTGATTTGGAAACTCGAACACAGTTGCGTGGAAATAGATCTCATTTGTTTTAATTTTTTTGTTTCTGTCCCTAAGGGTTAGGTAGTCAAGGGTTCTATAGACAAGGGTTTTCCCTGTGCTATAGCTCTTTGATATACGTGCGGGGTCCAATAGTAGTACTCAACCCAATATCTCAGGGCACTAACTAAGGAGGATAGACTGTGCCCTTAGTCGTACAACCCGACTCCCCAAGTACTAGAGAGTATCTTCCTGAGTGTTGTTCTCGGTGGCACTATAGAAGTTAGGCGACTGATCGCTCTATCTAAAGAGGGCTTCATGAAACCTAGGTCGATCTGTACATAGTCTGATGAGCTACCACTCGAAGGGGTACCAACAGGGGTTACAAGGGTGGCCAACAGGTGTGCGCTTAAGTACCACTTGTATTCCTGTGTGTATGAATCCCTCAACTGTGGGTTAATGCACGTAATGACATATCTTTGTGGCTTAAAGACGTCGGAATACATATCTACCCTAAAAAAAAATTTAACCCACAATTTCTGTCGAGAAAAGTGCTCTGATAGAACTTGTAATATTCTAGATATAAAAAGTATGCAAAACATAGATAAAATGCTAGAAATGGCAGATAAACAACAATATAACCATAACAACACCACAATAACATTGAAATGATATCCAAATAACACTAGAAATAACACTTTGACTTTGAGAGCAATGTTCATGGGCCTCTTCGAGGGGGAAACCTCCAGTCGAGTAGAGCTCTATTACAATAATATCCAAGCTAGGGTTCTCATACCCTCGACTCCTATTTATACTAAATATGTCTATCAATAGAACCATCTAGAGGAAGATCCTTCTATAAGCGGAAGCTTCTATTAGGTTTTCTTACATTCGACTTATTCTACTTTAGTGCAAGGCCTTATTAATATTGACCTTTATTACATCAAAATACATTGTTCTACCTATGTGAGGGGTTAGGTCCCTAACATATGTATAGACGCATCTAAGGAAGGACTTGGGGGAGTCCTCATGCAAAATAGACATGTCATTGGATACGAGTCTAGAAATCTTAAGGAACATGAGAGTAACTATGCCACGCATGACTTGGAACTTGCTTCCATTGTTCACGCCTTGAGGATGTGGAGGCATTATCTCATGGGGAAGAAATTTGAATTAAGGAAAGACCACATTGGCCTGAAGTATCTTTTTGAACAATCGACCTTGAATGCCAGGAAAACAAGATGGATGGAATTTTTAAGTGAGTATGACTTTGATATCAAGCATATCAAGGGAAAGGAGAATAAAGTTGTCGATGCGCTTAGTAGAAGAGTGCATCTCATGCATGCTACTGTTGTCAGTATGCTTCAATCAAACTTGAAGAGCAGAATTTTAGATGGTCTTGTTACAGATCAACATTACCTACAGGGAAATGAAATCTTATAGGAAGGATATGTACAACAAAAAGTAAAGGAGTATGAGATAAAGGAAGACAGATTATTCATGCATAAAAACAAAATCTATCTTCCTAGTTCTGGAGAGCTGAGGAATTTGGTACTAAAGGAGATGCATGGTGTTCCTTATGTTGGACATCCTCGTTACCAGAAAACAATTACAGCAGTAAGAAACCAGTTCTTTTGGCCCAGGATGAAGAAGGATGTTTCTAATTACATCACTCGATGTATGGAATGTCAGAAGGTGAAGGTTGAACATAGGCACCCAATGGGGTTGTTGCAGCCATTGCCAATCCCAGAGAAGAAATGGGAAGTGATCACCATGGATTTCATCACAGGATTACCCAGAATGAATAAGCAACATGATTCAATCATGGTGGTGGTTAACAAATTAACAAAGGCTTCTCATTTTGTGCATGTGAAGACAACACATACAACGGCTAATATTGCAGAAAATTTCTAGGCTGCATGGGATACCTAGGAAAATCGTCTCGGATAGAGACACAAAGTTTACCTCCAATTTCTGGAGGGGATTGTTTAAAGGATTTGGCAAAAATCTAAACTTTAACACCACGTATCATCCCCAGACAAATGGGAAAATAGAGAGGGTCAATCGAATAATTGAAGACATGCTGAGAATGTATGTGATTGATAAGCCATCTAAGTGGCAATATTACTTACACTTGGTTGAGTTTTCATATAATAATGGGTATCAACTTTATTAAGAATGATCCCATTTGAATCCTTGTATGGTAGGAAATGCGATACTCCAGTAAGTTGGGATAACCCAATAGATAGAGTGGTACTTGGGCCGGAGTTTCTCAAGGACATGGAAGACCAGGTGGTTAAGATCAAGTAGAATTTAAAGGTCGCTCATGATAGGCAGAAAGTCTATGCAAAAAAGAACAAGACAACTAGAGAATTCAAAGTAGGGGAACGTGTACTTTTGAAAGTGAAGCCCAAGAAAATCTTTTTGAAATTGGGTAGTTTTACAAAGCTAGCAGCCAGATTCTATGGTCCATTTGAAATATTAGACAAAATAGGGCTAGTTACATACATGGTTGCATTTCCTACTTCCATGAATGTGCATAATGTATTTCATGTATCTTTACTAAAAAAATATGTACATGGCCCTAACCATGTTATTGATTGGCATTTGATTCAGGTAGAGACAGAGGGAGATTTTTGGGTTCATCTAGTGCAGGTATTGAAAAGAAAAGTCAAAATGCTTAGGAATCGAGTTATAGAGCTGGTAAAAGTTTAGTGGACTTGCTACGATCCTGAAGATGCTACCTGGGAGCATTAAGATGCCATGCAGGCAGATTACCCGCAACTTTTTGAATAAATTTGAGATTTTGATCTCTATTTTGTATATGCACTGAGGACAGTGCCAAAATAAGGGGAGGGGATGTAACCATTATGTGCATGATCCCAATCAATAGTTTACAAGAACTATCAGAGTCTCATATTCCTTGTGATCACTCACCCTCTAGGCCCAGGTTCAAGCATCCCCTTCTCTGATATACAGTCCCTCAGGTCATCCATCTTGCCTTGTGAAGGTTTTCTCACACAAGAAGAATTTCATAGACTTCATCGAGCCTTACAGTCGAGGCGTCCCTCAGACTTTCTTTTCCGAGGTGTCCCTCCGGCTTGTCTTACCTCAACACAACATATTCCAGGTGAACATGGCTTACCACGGGGTTCTCATGGCTCAACAGTAGCCATTTTTCATGATTTTTGGCTTAACGGCCTTCATCTATCCTTTCTGGGCAGATCTTTTCTTCTCACCTATATCACAGGTATACAAAAATTCATGATACATCATCATAAATTGTAAATTTGTCACCAACAGATTTCCAAATTCCACATTTTGTTTTCAGATCTATTCTTCATAGAACCAGATCCACCAATTATGGGACTTTCCTTCCCATCGAAGTTTGGCTAAACAGATGATTTTAGTCTTCCATATAGGATTACAACACTTCCATATCCAAGACCCTTTGCTTCCTACACTTTCAAATTAAATAAGCCAAACAAATTGTTAGTTTCCCATGCACATATATTTTCACTGCACCTTTATAATGTCATCACAAACAATTCTTAAATTGTGCATGCTAACAGTCAAATATCTTTTATCTATTCGATGGTACAAAGAAAAAGAAAATTTCATTCCTTACACATGCATTAGTTCAGTATATCAACTTTTCAAAATGAAAATCAGATATCAATTGACTTTAATGAATGTGCCAACATTCGTGGCCACATTCATACCCAATGCACCCTTGCATCAATTTCAGGTTATCACTTTTTAGGTTAGGAACTCTTGCCAAGGTGTGTTGGAATTCAACCAATTTATTACCATATGGATTCTTTGTTCATATTTATTGTCTTAGAAGAACCATATTTTCTGCTATGAATCGATCACATCCTTAAATCGTCACTCACGAAACTCTAGGTTTCCCATGAATTCCTTTAAGCATTCCTTTGACATCCATCTAATGTACGTAAAATTTTCAGAAGGTCCCCCTTTTCATGCAAACATTCATTTCCTCGAGAAATTCCATGCAATGTGCTAGCTATGAGAACCTTTATTCCCTTAGACTAATTCCTCACGACCACATTCTAATGAAGATTTTAAACTCTATATTCCTTGATTGGCTTGGAGGAACTCCGTTTTGTCTCCATGCGACCGAGAGTTGTGACCTCAACTCTATTATTTTTAGGCGCTACCTTTTCATCTCTTGTGTGTGGGTGCCATGATCCTAGATAAACCCTTTGCTCGCAATTCGATGGTGAAGATTCTTCTTTCCCTGGATCCAACGGCTACAAGATATTGCAGAACCTCAAATAGTTCACAGTTTAATTCTCCTTCCGATCTCCGCAATGGATATGGGCCGTCTGATCTACGATCGGATCCCAAACTCAAAACAATATGTTGAGCACTCAACACACCCTAAAAAGCCTCGATCAATTTTTTTCTTTTTGGGTACCACTTGGGTAAGTTTCCTATTACTGAGTGACTTCGTTCTTATTCGTTTCTTACTTGATTGAGTCTTTGCACATTTCTATTTCTATTGTTTCTTGAAGGATAATTACATGTCATATTTGGTTCAGAATGTTTGTCATCATGTTTTCCATTGATTCAGCTCACATCAGGTCAGCCAAGGCTTTTTGTATGCACAACAAACGCTCATGGAAAAATGAAGCAATCCAGAGCTGTCAATTTCGGGCTTATATTGTGGGAACAGATAGGTTGACTTTCGACGGTGGAGATCCATTAGGCCAATCAAATCGATTTCGTGCATTCAATGTGTCGAAATAACGCAGGGTTTAACATCAAGAGCGGACCCACGAAGTACATGAACAACCAAATTCCTGAAGAGCCAAAGAAGTGAAGAACTAAAGTCCTGAAGAGCTAAAGTATCGAAGTCCCGAGGCATGCCATGTCAGATTTGGAGAATTAGCACTCTGGGAGATTTGTGAAGCACTAGAGCAAGAATTACTCGAAGTTTTGAACTGCTGAAGTCTCGAATTAAATCTTGACCATCCATCAATGAGGAAACATGGAGACAGATCCCCCACTTTGAATATGAGACACTTCAGAGGATTGCACGAGAAAGGAGATGAAAACTCCCAAATCTTGAACTCCCAAAGTGAATTTGGACTGTCCAGGGCCAAGGACACATGGAGGCAGATCATTCACTTTGGAAATTTTCCTCTGGGAGATTTCCAAGAACAACATTTACAAACTCCTGAATCCTGAACTCCTGAAGTGAATCTGGACCATGCATATCTAGAGGTCACAGGGAGGTAGATCCCTCACTTCGAAAGTACAACACTCTAGAGGATGGTAAGAACTATGCATTGAAACTCTCGAAGCCCGAACTCGTGAAGTGATCGCGGACCGCTGATCTCAAATCAACGAGCACCATTGATCTATGCAACACGTAAGGAAGGACTATTACCCGGATCACAGATTGAAATCAGATCGATGACCACAATCCTTTGCGGGGACGTAAATTGTCCGGACGTTAATTTTCTAGAGTGGTCCCGCAATTGAAACCATGGTATTGTTGGAAGGGTACGTGGAAACTTATGGGGGATTGTGGGCCCAAAAGAGGTGTGGACCCAAACCACCCTCAACAACTTCCGTAATCACGTGCTTATATGACACAATGTCACCGCGTCACCTCCACGTCACCTCCACGTCACTGTATCACCTCCACGTCACCTTGTCATCTCCACTAACACTCTCGCTACCGATAAACTTTAGTCACTTGTTCCCTGACTAACTCTCGCGTTGATCGCCTCGACAAAATCTCTTTCCTCTATATCAACGGTCCTTATCGCATCCCAACCCCCCCCGACCTCTCAAACTTTCTACCTT
>JASDQU010408374.1:0-10570 GCA_032191745.1 Picea mariana
ACAGGTATTAGACAAACATAATGATGGATGAGCTGCAATCAGGGGAGGTATGTTATCCAAATCATTTACTGACTAAATAATGATGTACAATTGGAATTGTTATGCTTCTTAGAATGAGGATCTCATCATTAAATAAGGATTTGATACAATATGGATTATTTTTCTTTGCAATAGTTTAATAACTAATGAATTGGTAACACCCATACCATTGGATAGAATGTGATCCTTATCCAATTGTAAAAATACCCATGATTTATCTTTCTCTTCATAGAAGAACATTGGTAATAAGAGTGCAATTTATTTAAAAATTGAAGTTGATTCCATACTAGCCAACAAAAATCAACCTAGTATCTTCCTAGAATGTCTTATATAAATAATTGGTGTGGGGTAATCATTGTGCAACATGTTTTATTGTTAGTCCTGGATAATCAACAATATTGAGGTATCTAATTAAATTACATAAGTTGGAAAGAAGTTCACTCAATTTTTCTCTGCAGTGAAATAGCTCATGTATCCACATTTATGCACAAACTCATCATATCACATGACATGTATTTGGAATGGCAATATTCTTGGTGCTAAAGAAAATAAAAACGACACTTATTTATAGCAATTTCCCAAAATGATGTATGAAACATGCTTTGATTATCTTCATTTTTTATTTAACCTATTATTGTATTTGAAAAATGCAAGTCTGAAGCTCCACAATCCACAACACATTTTCAACAAGGTGTATGATATCCATGTTTTTCTATCCTTGTTTTGGTTGTTTTTGACGTGTTTGGGAGCCTACGGAAAACAACCAAGGCAAGGATGGAAAACATGGGCAATACATTAATCTACTCGAAGATTAATGGACAACTTAAGGGCAAAGATTGTACATTGAACAACTTAATGGCAAAGAATGGACATGGAAAAACCTAAACACGCTCTACTGGGAAATTGGCTCTATTTCAAGTTCTATGATGGAGGACCATGTATACTATGTTTGCCACAAATGTCATTTCTATAGTTGTAATCAGAAAATAACACAACAATAGAGTTAAACAAATTTTTATGTATGAATTTTTTGTGTGTTTTATATGTGTATTTTAAACAAATTTTTATATATTTATTTTCTTGCTAATTTGGTCTTCAAAATTATTTGTATTCTTTTCTTCACATCTATTAATGGTTATACAACAACACTTTTCATCTCCTCTTTTCACTATTTTCTTAGATGAACACACCCTTGTCATAAAGTACACCCAAGTCAAAACTTTTTTCACCTAATATGTGCATCTGCATATATCCCATTACTATCCCCATTGTCTTTCTTCCATAATTCATTCATCAATATCTCCCTCTCATCCTAAGACTGGTGCCATCAATATATATTATTCAATCTATTGCATCCACACTAAGTTTTCTCCTCTAGACCACGACACCTTGTCATAATGCTCCTTTAGCACAACTTAAGCCACCTCATGCATCTTGCACTCTTGTACTAATCCAAATAATACATGATTTATGCCAAACTGAATTCATGATCCAACCTCCGGGGATTTCGTTAAACCTATCAATATCACTTCTTAAGTATGATGGTCTCACGAGGGTAAACACCTCAATTCATGGATTCATAGTATGACCGCCTTCTTCAAATTACACCCTAAACTATCGAAGACTAACTATATTACCTTTGCATAAAATAACTTTGAATTTTTAGCATTGGATTGGAGATAAACTCAGTTGGAGACCATTGCACTTTTTAACAACCATTGGACTTTTTAAAAATACTCATCCTCAAGTTCAAATCCATTTTATTAGATTATTTTCATCATGAAGTGAACTTGTTTAAGAGCCCCATGTTGCAAAAGGATTTTCTCCTTGTCTTGGAAATGGAAAGTAAGATAGCCACCATGTTCCCCTTACCTTCCACTAATCATTCTCCCTCTTCCTCCCACTCTTGCTACCGATGCCACCATCGCTAGATCTCTTCCCATTTCTTTGTAGAATTTTGTTACTTCAATAGAAATCCCACATATGCATCATATTTTTGAATGAGAATAAAGAATGGGTACACATAAGTAATCAAAATACTTAAGATGAATTGGAAACAAAGGAGGATAGGGAAGAGTGTAGTATGGAATCGAGAACTAGGCTACACCCATATTGGTATATAGTTGAGTTAGAAGCATTGATAAAAAAAAATCATGTTATCAAGCTTAGATGTACATTTAGAAATGTAAGGCCTATTCACAAGTGTCGATAGAATGATTACTATATACTTGGATCCTTTTGTTTTTTTAGTGGTATGATCAATTATTGGGGAACTACCTCTGTTGTTTACAAATTGGAGTTGACTGGATGAACAAACCATTGGAGCCCAAATGAAATGGAGCATTTTATCAGAAATGATAATGATCAATGCAAAATTGCAGATGCCCTTTCTAGAATAATGTCTTTTAAGTGTGCAACTTACACTACTTATACATCACCTAGTTCTAACACCAAGCCCAAATCCCACATGATACAAATCTTAATACTAGGTAATTACTCCTAGGATACTCTGATAGTTTATCTCTCTAGAGCATCAAAAACTACAAGTTTAATGAGTCAATGGTGGGACAATGCCTATTCATTCCCATTATTTACTTTGTAACTCATATACCTCAAAGATTGTAACAAGAAATAGGGGATGTTGAGGTTTTCCTTAGGTATTTGGTGAAATAGGTTTCTTAGATGGCATAAAAATCTGAAATGGTATGCATACAACATGCTTAGTGTCCCCTCACATATTATATACTTCGACATATGATATGCTACCTCATCCCAAGGTCTAGGGAGACTTTCCCTTTTGACTCCATTCTTATTCTCTTCTAATTCTTCATAGCTTAATAAAAATAGTGTCTTGTCATTTGTAGTAGGTTGTCTCTATTACTTATCCCAAGGTGGACCCATTAGGAGGCATGAAACTTTTCTTATTACAACCTCATTTATATGTATTTCCATCCCTCTCATAGTAGTTATGTATTTATGATCTCTAACATTCTAAAAGTTGTATGAAAACTTTAGTGCCACTCTGTCATCATCTATCTAAAACCTATCAAAGTATACCATCCAATTTGATTGTAGAAATACTTCTACTACCTCAATGTTTTTATATACCCTAGGTCTTTGCAGTCTCCCTCTTGTTAAAAGCACCCCCATTTTTCACTATGATGTCTATCCCGAGAAGTTTGTAACGTTGAATACAGAGCTAAATGCATTATCCTAGAATATTCTTGTAACAATGATATCAAACATAGATACATTGACTAGATAGTTTTGTGATGTTAAAGGAAATTCAACAAAACAAGAGGGTATAAGATTACACAACACTTACTGAAAGTAGGAAAAAACACAAGCTCTAAGTCCTAAAATTGCAAATGATGGAAACAAATAAATTTTGGATCGGTAGGGTTTGGAACATATCATCCCAAGTTAAAATTTTGTGTGATTTTGGAGACCCTATTAGTATAGGATATCCCTCCTATAGAAATTATATTCACACCCATGTTTATAACTAGAACCAAACAATGAACTATAGAAGTTCTAGTTAAGTAGGGTTACAACTATTTGTGATAGCTTCAAAAAAATTTGGAAGTCAGGTTTGAGTTTGTGCCACATTTTAAATTTTTCTTGGAAAAATAGGGTGGTATACTCTGTATATGATGAATTTCTATGTAGTGCAAATTTTTCCAAGTTCAACCCCCTACATCATTCTAAGAATATGGGTTTAGAAAAACTAGTTAAGGCAACTCTGTCTAAGTGGAGCATTATGGTCAGGGATGAACAATTTGTAGCAACATGTAATGGATTTTATGGGGAGTTCCTCATATAGCCTTCTTGTAGCTGAAATCAATCTTTTGAAACCTTTAAGCTTTGACTTCTCAACTCAATGTCAATCTTTGTAGCATCCCTTATGTTCTTTCCTTCTTGCATGGTCTTTTAAATTGTGTTATGTTGCATATTGGAAGCTTAAAGAGTGTTTTGGAATTCTTTGGCATGCATGAACAAATTCTCGTGATTATGATTTTGGGTGGTATGAGCATTCTTCCCTTTTTATTTCAAAAGGTTGGCACACTTGAGTTATCCCATCCTTGCTAGTAATGTGACTTTTATCATTAATACCTTCTCTCTTAATTATGTTACATGTAACTTATTGCAATGGTGTCTTTTCCTTGTCATCTACGAATGACTTAAGTTTCCACCTTAGATAAATCAATGACCTCCCTTATGTGGAGATGCAAGGCCCACCTTATTGATGAGGGAATTTGGTTTGATTGACCATGACTAAGATATTGGGGTGCAATTGATCAATTAAGTGAAATGAAAATGAGTTTGAACTATGAGTGAGTGAGGTACCTGGTATAGTTCAGTTGATTTGCTTTGATGGAGGATCCTTGATGATGTTGATAGAGTATTTTTTTTGTAGATATCCTTTTATTATTTATTTGATCATTTGAGATGAAAAATAGTCATTTTTACAATCTCTTATAACTTCTTGTAGATATGTAGGGGATCTTATAGCTTCCTATAGGTATGTAAGGGATCTTGGAGCAAGATGATTTATGGGAAAAAATGGATTGAAGTTTTGAAGGATGGTTGTATCATATGTATGATGATACTTTGAAAGATCCCATACCTGAAACTCAAAAAAATTGAAACTGTGTGCTAGAGGACTACTTGTTGTAGCTTCTTGTAGAAATTTCTTTATTGACAGTCTCCTATACTAGATTGTCGTGATATTTCCTATAGTTTCTTGTAGAAATGCAAATAGATTGATTCTCGTAGCTTCTTGTAGCTACATGTTTTTACAACACAATTTTGGATTTTAAATTTTTCCAAGGGATCACATTTCATATTCATTTGATATCCCACGACTAAAAGTAAAGGATAAATCAAGAATTATTCATCACTGGGCCAAGCTGTAATTATCCAGACTACCTCTGCCTACATACACAGGCATGTAGTGAGCTACTTGAAAGTTTTCATAAGTGAACCCATGAGCATGTATTGTAGAAACTTATTTGTAAGAAACATTATAAACACTTTATGGGTTCTTTGGGAAATGGGTCTTGTTTAATTCAATTACCCCTAAGTGAAATTCTGCAACACATAATAGTGAGGGAATAATTGTGCATACCTGCAAAGGGAATAGGGAGTTTAGTGCCATAAAATTAAGGGGTCCTTAGAACCATCCACCATGGAGACCTTGGAGATGTAAAGAGAAGCACAATTTGTTGCATAGAGTTTTGTTGTAATCTGCAGAAAATTTTCTGTAAATAATAACCTTGGTTGTTTTGTCTCTCATGTTGTAATCATTTAGTGAGAAAACTATAGTAACTAACATCCTAGTTAAATTTAGGTGTTAATTATATCTTCTTCTTTTTTAAGTTTGGTATCAAATCTTGTGTATGGAGAGGTCATTTTTTAGAACACCAACCCACAACATTCCAGAGACTAATGAATAAAATGCTTAAATTTTGTACTTGGGCATCTTCTTGGTTGTGCATCTCAGATTCTCAATGGAATTCTAATTGGCATGTCAATGTTGTATGCTTGGAATGATTGGATTTGAAGCTGAAGTTCCGAGTAAACAACAAGAAGAGTTTGTCTAGGGTGAACTTAATAGCATAATTTGTTACATCTTTGATGAAGACAAATTGCACATTGATTTAGATAAGAACAAGGTCCTAATTGAGTGGTTATGATAACTTTGTTTCCATATCTATAGAGTTAAATGAGGACAAAACATCTGCATAAGTTTATCTAGCATTTCTTTAACTTTGAATGCTCTAAGAGAAATGGTAACCAAATATGAGTATCGATAGCATTCCATTAAAAGACAGGTGGCATTCTATTTAAGGACTCTGTGATATAATTGCCAAGTACCCTACCTACTACAAGATGTACACAATCTTATAAGTTACCAAGAACAAGTGATATTGTTTATTAATAGAGAGATCTAAGTTGTAGGAAATGTGTAGTACAGACCTATACCATGTGCCTTTCTGTAAGAAAATGTGGATGTAGAAAGTAGAATTTCATGTCATTCAAAATTCAGCAGACTTATCAGTTCTCATGATTTCAGGATCGATAGGATTACAACATTTTCATTGGATTCTATCAAGTACGAGCAAATGGGATTGACGTTTAATCGTGCAACTTAGAGGGATATAGTACCCATATTTCCCACAAATCATTTCAAACATTTGAAAACACATTCTAGTTTGTTGCAAAGTCAATTCTTGAAATTGGTTACATACATGCAATAATTCAACTTAGTCACTCCAAGCAAGAAGGGGCGCAAAAAAAAGTGGTTGACTTCCTTTCTTTACGGTCAATTAGAATGTTGAGTGCCTTGTTGGAAACAAGGTTGGTTGAGTACATAGGCCTCAAAGAGTTGTGCCCAAAAACCGAGACTTTATCATAATGCTTGAAACTAGTTCAAAGATTGCCATTGGACAAGGAATTCTACACTAGCTAAAAAATTGTGTGCCTCAACCTCGACAATTCATAGATATATTCATATACATTAAATTTTTAAATTCCTCCCAGTTAGAGAAAGTATATGATGGGGTTTTGAGTGGTTCTATGTTGTCATGTGACCTTAATGCTCCTCTAAGCAAACTAAGTTCTCTTATGCTAGATCTAATGTATTCCATTCAACATTTAATCCCCTGTTCTATATATTTCACCTTTTCTACAAGTAAAGTGGGGCCTAAAAATAGCCCATGCTCTGAATATTTCTCATTCTACAAGTGACCTTGGAGGATAATGGCACTGAATATGGCTAGAAACTTTGTTCCAAAAGTTTACTAAAAGGTAATGATTATGGCTCTGTATACTAGCACTTTTGTGCTCAAGGAACTTGTGAAGTTAGGCACAAGTACCAGTCCAAGAGACTCCTTATAGTTATGAGGTTGAGCTAGCTAATGGGAATGATGTATGACAGAGGGTATACCCAAATATCTCTATTTCGACAACAATCATGGAGATTTAGATGTGATAAAGATCAAAAAGTATGATGTTGTCCTCAATTCCAAAGCAATTTATCAATATAAATCTTCTCTTTCATGGAGATCATATCATTTGTTTGAACAATGGAAAAATAATCAAGCTATATGGGAATGTTATCACTTGAAGTTGTCTTTGTGACCTTCCACAAGATTAACAAGATAATTTCGAGTGTAAAAACAAGAAACCATCCCACATTGTCACCTTGGTTGGTTTCTTCTCATTTAAGGATGGTGCTTTTCCAGCCTCAGGTGGGTATCCCTAGATAAAATTGAATTTAAAAATTATGATTTAAGTGACCGGTGACTGAGTAAACTAGGTGAATGGAATAAGGGGAGAAGAAAATATACAATATATATTGATTAATCCCAATCTTACTAGCTAGAAAACTACCACCTTCAAAAAGTTAGCAAGTGAGAAATCCATCTGATTGATTGGACATTCCACATAGAAGATCAAATTTCAGTTGTCAAAAGAGATCCTTAGATTACCAACCCTGAAAGTACAATTAACATATTGACTTCTCAATCTCACCAAAATCAATCTCATATGATGTTTTCATTTCTTCAAACTTCAAAGTGGCAACAAGAAGAGAGAAAAAAAAAGAAAAGTGGAAGGACTCATGGAAAACCTTACCCCCCTCTTTCTGTCATTTCCATCCCTTATATAATGAGCCTAGAGGTCTAAGTAATGTCTCTCGGAATAGAACAGGGGTAACTTTCCAAGTGGGATTCCCTCCTAGTGGTTGAGAATAGAATATAACTATTGCAAGAAGTAAATGTCTAACTTCCTGGATTAATCCCCCAATAATACACCCTCTTCATGTGCCAAAAATAGAGTGTAACTCCCTCCCTTAGGAACTCTTACTATCTAGAAGGGCTCAACACTATCTAGAATGTTTTTTAAGAGAATATGCTATTGTGACAACTAAAAATGATGAATCGGAGCACTAACCTCTAAAAATGATCATTTGTGCATAAGAAATGTCCAAAACTAGTGAAAAGTTACACTAGAAGGCAGTTGGAGAAAAACTGGAATGTACTTGAGTTTGGGGTTGGAAAAAATGAAAGGAAAACTTGAAAAGGAAACCTGCACTATTGTAGAAGAGATGAGGAAGAGGCTAGAACAATCATTTCTAGTGTCATCCAAAAATTTCAACAATAGCCTCCAAGATTTTATCAGACCAATACCAAAGTAGACTATTGATGAAGAAATTAGTAGTCAAACTACACAAGAAATTCTCATTGAGATTTCTTGATATAAACTATGTCAGAAGTTTTGAAATGCCCAACATTTCAAGTGGATGCTCCACCCTTCATCGAGGACAAAAGAAGCTAATGATGTTAGAAAATCCTGGCTTCAGCACCCTGTCACTCATCTTGCGTCATTCGAGAAGCATTGGAAATTGAGAAACATCCCAATAAATTTAATTGTGATGACAGCTACAAACTCATACAAGCCACTTCAAACTCTCACTCCTCATGTTGTGATGCAACATGCTCTTCTGTCATTGCATGCATACTACTCCATTGGTGCTCTGACAAAATTTGGTCAACCTTGTACAAAATTAGAAGCAAGTCATCCAACACATATATCCTAAACCTCTTTGCACCCACTCCCACATCAAACAATATAAAACTTGGGGATTTTTATCATGCAAATATGCACGGGGATATTGGCCTAATAAGTGTAGGAAAACCAATCCATGTCACAGTTGGAAATCCTATCTATTTGGACTAGTGCATTTCTAGTCTTACAGGAGTGTCCCTAAGAGATGTATGTTGCCATATAACCTAAAAATATGCACAAATTCCAAGCCGATCAGCACACAAGAACTCCCTCTTGAGATGTCCATAAACAGGCAAGAGCGAGGGTAAGTTTCAAATAATATTATGATGGTTGGGTTCATATCTTCAAAGACATTTATAACAACATATCTGCAAAGAAGAGTGAATGTGTTGTGCACTTTAGGTGATGTTAAATCAAAATAAATGCACGTGACTAAGCACAATGTTGGAATATCATTCAACTAATGAACAACCAATACATTTAAGGAGCTAGAACAAAGCATAATCAGATCAAATCACATGTTACCCAAGAGATTTATTACATGAGGGTGGCAAGTGGCAAGCTTCCATTGGTTTCTTTGCATGGGGTGATGGGAGTGGTGAGAGGCCCGAAAGATGAAGAGTGGTGAGTGGTGTCCACTGCTACAACCTGTTGTGTGAAGAAAAATCTCCAGCCCTCTCTTTGTTTGTCAAATATGCTTATATAGATATTGATTCTTCATACTCTCCCAACCAACTCGCTTAATTGCTAGAGGAAGAGGAAAGAAAATATAGTAAAGCAGAAAAACTTTGCATGCATGCTAAAAGTGTCCTTTTTGTTGTTTGGGTGATCTTTTGTGATAAATTTGTTGTTTATCTTTTCTTGGTAAGACCAAATGACCTCAAATTTGATTTTAGGAACATCTCATCCATTATCTTACTATCCACTCACGATAACCACAAAAATAGAGAAATATTTCCACCAATTCAAATAACCTTGTAGCTTCTCCTGAACTTAGTTTGACCCCATCCATTGGATGGCTGCTCAATTTGGTCGACCTCACCCTAAAATCCTATTTTTTTCTTGCTTTAAATCTTTATGGAAAAATAAAAGTGCATGCATGCTTAGTTTCTATGGACAGTCAAGGGAAAGAATATGAACTTTGGAGATGAACAACCTATAAGTGTTGCACCTAGCTAAGTAGACCATCCTTTATCTCTTCACCGACAACTAGTTTGACCGTCCTATAGAATGCACACATAGGAGTAACAAGATTTCTGAGTCAATTACAATGTTCATTGGGCTCTTCATCTTAACCTTTTGTTGTCTAAAACATCATTGGTTCAATCTTTTGATACGAACTTGATTATGGATTATCAAACCATTAGTACTTGATAAGACTTCTCTTTGAGGTAATTCATTGTTTAGCAAACATTGACCAGAATTTGTCACTGTCCTAGAACGTGTTCAGGGCAGATTTTTGTCACCTTTTTCCCCTTTTCCAATGCTGAAGCATAACCATAACCAATAACGAAACTTGGCTGGAAGAGAAATTGATGAGTTGGGGAACTTAAACCTGCAGTTTCAAGACTAGTCCTTTTAATATTATTCCCAACATTAGGCAACCTATAATTGATGTTATTTGACTCCTTAATTTTCTAACTGCCAGCGTGTTAGAAATTTCTTTGTCTACAATATGAGTTCCAATCACTTCTATGATCCTTCTTTGAAGAACAAACTGTCATGTTTGCTAAGAAAGATGATAAATTTGTTGATTTTCATTGTCATGTGTGGGGGGAATTCCTAGGTTTTTGATCCGGATTTTATGAGCAGAACGAAATGAATAAGGATTATTAATAGGTGCTTAACACGAAAATAACAGAGATACAGTAAAACTGGTTTTCTATTAAATAACGAAATAAGCTGAAACTGTAAAAATGCAGCGGAAACAAGCTTGCTGGAATGGTGGCGGCTTATCTCT
>JASDQU010408379.1:0-10570 GCA_032191745.1 Picea mariana
TGGAAGACTTCAAAGTCTTAAAGGTCTCAACCTTTGATCTTCTACTGCAAGCCGACTATTGGGTCTCGTCAGCACTTATGAAAAGTGTTATCCCTCCTGAGCTTTCTCACCTATGAAGGAATTAAGAGCTTTGCGCTCTTTCTCCTGGGCTTGACTCTTATAAGAGTCTTCCGCGCACCCCTTGCTCTCATTCGTTAAGTCTAGGACTTGAGTGAGTCTCGGTCTCTACTTGCCTCGCAGGGAACCTGTGCATAACTACACTACCTATCTTTAACTTAACAGAAATCATCCTCCAAGGAACTCTAGACAACTAGGAAGGTTGGCATGTGTACATGAGACTATGCCTAAGGTCGACGTACTCACATTTCGTGGCTCTAACTCAAGCCGCCGCAGGACACAAGAACTTACAAGTACCAATCATGTCCTATCCATATAATCTCTTACTGGCCTAATTTTATAGCCAAGAGGTAAAGAAAGAGACACAGTATATCCATTCAGAAATCAAGAACAATTCTTGAAACATACACAATATAACCAAATTCATGCCCAGTTACGGCTAAATTACACAGAGTAAGAAAACGCTTATCTATTACAAGTTGTTGCCAACCAACTGACTGTGGGTGTTCATCCTTCCACCCAATCATAGGCTCAAAGGGATTCATTCTTAGCACTCTGGACACCCTTGTGCCAAGCCATGATATCACCAGGGAATTCTCACAGTTCTCGAGGTTTCTCTCTCTTTGTTTCAGCTTTTTTTCGGGTCCTATTTTCTGCAACTCGGAGCTTTCTCACTCGGTTGTGGCCTCAGCAAGGTTTCTCAGATGTTATTCAGCATCAAGCTCGCGGCCTTCCATTTTTTATTCGCTGGAGAGCTCCGGGCATCTCCCTTGTGAGATTTCGTTCTCGTCCGGTGTCTCCCTTTCCCCGTGTGTGTGTCCCTCTTTCCTAGGAGGGTTTCTTTCGACCTATCTGGTTCCTTCTATCAGAAGGAAGCTTAGGTATGCAGGTCCCTGTGGTAGTTTGGATTGACAACCCATGTTTCCATTCATGGGGGTGGTTGGTGATTCAACCACCGGTCCTTTCTTCATTGACTGATTTTCTTTCCTTGGGATTCGAAGGAGGTTGGTCATCCTTATCAAGGGAGATTTTGGGGTTATTTGACATATGAACCCTCTTGTATAGTTTTCACATTCTTCCTCTAGTGATATCATGGCCAGTACTTTCAAGGCTTCACCCCCATAGTTAGTTATTGGTAAATCAAACTGTAATACATTTACATTTTCCTCATGCATTAGCATGGTAATTCCTATTTTATGTTAATTACAAATTGGGGGAAACAGGGTGTTACACCAAGGATGGGGAGGAGTTCTTAAATAAGTTAAGGTAGGCAGATCAAAGCCATATGAAGAAATCATACAGTTTTCTTCAGGGACATGGCTTGAAAATAGAAAGAACTATGCAATAATTGACAAAGAAATAAAGGCATCCCTCAATGCAATCAATAAGTTTGAAATATATTTTATCAATAAAAAAATTATGCTTAGAACTGATGTTGTTGCAATGAACAAGGTGTTACATAAGAAAATCACTAAATCACATGAAGAAAAAATTGCAAGATGGAAAGATCTATTTGAAAATTTTGATTTTGATATTGAACATATCAAAGCATCTGGAAATTCTATCCATGATTTTCTCTGTAGAGAAAATCTTCAAGTGATCATGTCCAAGTGAACGAGGGAACAAGAGAGTGAGGACAAGAAAACATGGTTACAAAACAAGCAAAATCAAATGCATAAAACCAATGTATGGTCATTGATAGTGAGTGGAAAAATGGAGGTGAACAAATAAGAAATATCCCAGACAATGAAGATTGAGAAGTATATGCCCAATTATGGAAACTTGCATGGAAAATTAGAAGAACTCAATTTCTCGATATGAATTTGCAGCCAATTCATCTCCTACCAAATTGTGTTCCAGAACTAAGAAGAATCCCATTTTATACCAGAAACATTCCAGACATGCTTTATGATAGATCGACGAGAACTGCAGCTGATGCTAAATCAACTTTATGCTACACCTTCTCAAATATAAACTTGATTTGGAAACAGTTTAATAATAATAAATGATTATTTCATGAATATTTTTCACTTGACAGACCTCGATCCTATGCCCTTAGGCCAGATCAAGATCCCATACAGAAGTTCTTCGGAACAAACATGAATTACAGTGAATACAAAAAGGCATGGTGGAATTTTCTCAAGAAAGAGAATAGGAAAAAGACATATTTCACATTATTGAAATTCATAAGTGTATATATTAGTATGAGGGGATTATATATTGTTTTTTTTTCCAGATTGGTGGAGAGACTTCGACATCAACAAAATCGCAGTGGACCCAACATGCTTAAAGATAGAATGCACAACCAAATATATTCCACTCAGAGAAATATGTGATCTCTTTGAATCTGACATAATTACTAATGACACGATCTTGTTAATGTATACAACTCATCATCTCCAATGGCTTGTAAAAATGAGAATCTATGCACAATCATTCCAAGGACGAACCATCATAGTACGTAAGATTTATTCAGAAGCTTGGGAAACTAGTGGAGGCTATTCCCAACAATATAATATGGGGATGTCTTGTGATCATGACTAATATCTTATCCGTATGATTTTATTTTAATGAAAATCCTTTGAAATCGGAGCACTTCTTCGACGTTTAGTGCGGTTTCGCCCACATTATAAGGAATCTATTGGAAAGTAAAGCATTTATAGAAAATATTGTCAGTCTGTACTAAAATAGTTTGTCGACCATTTAAGACAATTATTGCATGTTTCGTCGGTCCGAAGTCTGGAGAAAGTCTATAAATACATCCCGGGGGCACTCATTTGAGGCATCAAATCTTAGAGTCTTGGGTAGTATTTTTCTTCTGATCTCCCTCCTGTCTGAGCTCTTAGTCATTTTGTCGTGAGTTTGATAGTATGTGTAGAAACTACTCTGCTAGGATCCCGTGAACTAAAGTGGTAGAACTCACAAGTATGTTTGAAGAGTTTTCCAGTAGCACCAGAAGGTGAAGGGTTTCTAGATAATTCTTGAGGTCAAGCTATATTCTACTCAGGCTTGAGGTATCCTGAAATGTGCTATGTTCGAAAGTTGTGAATTTGAGTTTGTAAGTCTAAAAAGATCTGTAAATATTTTCTAAAATTAATAGAAATATTTCTACAATGCATGTTTATATCATTCATTCTAAGTAAAATTTCATTCGAGGTTCACCCGAGATTCGCTAAGGATTATGTATCATTATTATCCTTATGTTTTTCCCGCTACGACAAGGAAGTCGCTCAGGAAGTTTGTTGAAGGAAAGGTGTTGAATCTACATGAAGGACTGTGTAGGGGTTCGCATAGAAGTTCATAATGTCATAAGAAGGTGAAAGGAAAAAATCAAACAACATTCGTGTTCCAAAAAGGGACGCCTCTGCAAAAATTGGCATTAGAGCCAATCTAGGTTCCATAGATTCTCCCTCTTGTTCTAATACTTCTCACTCTATGTCTTATAAATAAATGAAATAAAAAGTAGTAGAAGAAAGTCAGAATGCTAAAAATGAAATATCAATTATTTCCTATCTGTTTGGTTCAATCATAATGTGTGATGTGAATAGTTTCAATAAAGTATATAAAGAAGAAAAGCCTCCCCCTAGGTGGAAAATTCCTAAGTTATATGCTAAAGATATTTATGATGATATGCCTATGTTTCAACTACGTGCATCTTCTTAGTATAAAATCATTGAGACATCCTATGAAGTCAACATAATGCATCTGATCATTGTATTATCCCTACCTTAGACCCTGATGAAGTTAGGATTGAAGCCAAAAAATCCAGAGCAAATCTCCTATGTCTCGTATGTATCAGAGTATGCATTGAACCTCTGGACAGATATGGTATACCTGCATTCTCTCTTATTGTTGTGCTTGATAATTGTTTCAACAAATGTTCTCATGCTCTAATAGGATGGGTACAAGGTGATCTTGCGAGAGTCCCTATCTGGTTTGACTTTCATCAAAATTTGAGAGTTTTTGTCACTGACCCAAACCTCAAAGATATATTGCAAGCCAATATTCTCACCATAGGATATAATATGAATTCAATTCTGAAAAATATTGGAATCCATTATAAGTTGTCACTCAGATATATTAACTCTCTCTCTCTAGTAGTTTTGCATGCACTTGACAGAGATTCAGAGAGTTATACCTTAGTATATACCTCTGCAGACAATTCCAAACTTGTTCCCAAGTCCATTTCATGGGAACAATTATATTTTCGTATTGAATGGGTAGTGAAGGCTCCTAAGCCCTCACCCCAAATTACTCTCAATACTGCAGATATTGCAGATGATCATACTTAAGAATTTATTTAGTTTCTTCCAAGAAAGTTTGTCTCTTCTAAGTCATCATATCTTGCATCACATACAACCAAACATGAATGTTCTCACAATCCCATTTTTTAATGGCCACCCTTTCCAGGATTCATCCAATTCCCTTTATGTTCTGCTCTTGTCTCTAACCAGTCCTCTCAGAGCAGCTATTGTGGTGAAGTATTTTTAAAATTTCCATATACATCTTCTTTTCCATCTCCAAAATTTGAAGGCGTAGATCCACCCATTTGTACTCATGAACCCATCTAGATGGCACCACCTTCTATTCTTCCAAGACAATGTCCTCTATGACTTAAGATGGTCAATACCCAACCTCAAGTATGCTCTCCTACACATAAAACCATAATCCAAAAAGTTATTATACCCCATTCTCGATCTCAAAAGAAAGTCATCCTCATCCAAAGTGTTATGATACAACAAACATAGATTTTTGACATGAAAGCCATGTCTTAATGATGCATCATATTCCTTATCTATAAACATATGATCCTAGACTCAGAGAAATATTTAGTTACTGTAGACCACAAGAAACTCGAAGATATGGATTAGGGTATATTGAACAAATAGATACAATAATTCCATCCAGCAGATTTGAAAATCCATTATCCATAGGACTACAAAAACCATCATTCCTAGAGATGCACAAATTATTTTCCCTTATGAATGGATGTCCTAGAAGAAGAGTAAACATAGAATGGATTAAGAGAATGTTAAATTGGGATTAGTTTACTCATCCCCAAGACAAAGAATTTAATGCCAGTACTTTTGTAGAACTAAAGAAAGATTTATCTGAGCAATGACAAACATATATGACAATAAAGGATTTGTGGATATCCTTTTATGAGTGTTATAGAATTTCCCAAAAGGAAGCAATTCAAATGATGTCTGCCAAAGAAAGTGTCAGTACCAAACACAAATGGAAATCCTTAGATAGACAAACCACTGAGATAATTTCACTTTTCCCCCTTTTAAAGGAATCATTCTAGGAGAAGAGGAAAAACAAACTAAGGCTACTCCCCTAATGATTCACGAGGAAGAATCTCAACAAACAAATTTAGAGAAAAGAATCCAAAGTATGTTTGAACAGTTAAACTGGAAAAATACTTCTCTAAGAGGGATGGCATCACATACATTTGTAACCAATGACTATGCTAGAAAGAAACAAATAGATCAACTTGAAGTCTCTACAAATCAAGCTGCTTCAATATAAACTCTGTCAATTCCCAAGTCTCTGAAATAAAAAAAAACACTTTAGAAAGTGAAAAAGACTCTTCAAAAATAGACCATGAAGAACTAATGGAAGGATTAGGTGAATCTTTTAAGAACATAGGGGAATCTATCATTAAAGTATAAGAAAAATCTGAAAAGCTTCCTGACAAATGAATTCCTAGTTCTTACTTATTTCCAAAAAAGGTCTCATTAGTAAACTCTATAGTCTACATTCGTTAAGAAACAGATTTGAAGAATCATCCTTATCTTATCTTTTGGTTACACAATATCATATTCTTCCTAACCAGTTCCTTGGAACATGACTAGGGTTCCAATTCCATACCTTTATGGAAAATGCAAGCTACCAGAGGAACACACATTTATAGATGAAAATTTCCCATAATGGAACATAGATATTATGGCATAGATAGTATGACCACAGGCCAAATCGGTCAAGTTATAAACAAAATGTATGTTTCCTACCGAGTCATGTGCATGAAAGGGAAAAGTGAAATAGAAGAATGTAAGTCTATTATACAATGTTTTATAGGAGCTTTGGCTAAATGCTCGGAAATAGAGTCTTCACCTTCCCTAGTTGAGAAAATAGAAAGGGAACAAGTTAAAGATGAAAATGGGGATATAGTTTTTACAAAACATGGCCAAGCAGAAAATAATATGATAGGTGCATTAACTACATTCATTCTTGAGCATCGGTGTGGATAAGAACATGAACACTCTCATAAACATGCTATAATTCTAATGGGAACGAAATGTAAGAGAATGTCCAATTATGATGATTTTCATAGAGAATGGACCCAAAGGATATATGAGGTAAAAGATAGATAAAACCTTCTTTGATAGAAAGTATATCTTGTTTCTCTCCCCAACAAATTTGTTGAATATTTAAAAGTACAAAAAGATTTTGTTCAACCTTATGAGATTTATACTTCAGGACAAATTTACACAATCATTACCTTTGTCCTAGTAGGATTATGTGCTAAAATGAATGTTACAAAGTCAACACAAAAGCTATCAAAATTATTTGGTATGGCCCTAGATGATCTAGATAGAAGAAAGAAAAGGGAAAAGAAAGCCATGAGACAAATATTCCAAAAATATGAAAAGGGAAAGCTCGTCTTACCAAAAATATAAGAGGAAAAGAAGTCATTATAGGAAATACACAAAGTCTCATTATTAATGCTTAGAATACATCAAATTGCAATCTTCCAAACAACAAAGTAAGGCCAACCTAATCTGCTGGTTATGTGGACAAGTAGGACACTTGGCTAATAGATGTCCACAAGGAGAACAATCCAAGAAAAATAAAGGTAAGATCTCACAACAAAAGGCAAGACAAAAGGCCGAGTCTTCTAGGAAAATAACAACAGATGTGGCTGAAGTCACCATGATACAAATCAATGCCCACATCATCCTTTTCCTAAGCGGGAAGAAGTTCATATGCCTCAGGAAGGATGTTGTCAGTGGACTCACACTTCTCAATTTGGCATCCTCTGATGAAGAAATGTTAGTTCAAAATTCTGTGGTGTGAGTTTTGTTTATTAGAATTCTAAAAAACTATAACACTATGATTCTTCCGAATTCTAATGAAGAAATGTTATGTATAAAAAATGATTGCAGCTATAAAGATCGAATTTTTTGTATTTTCTAGAAAAAATCTTCAAGTCATGAAGAAACCAAAGATGAAGAAGAAGAATAAGAAGATGAAGATGAACCACAACCTAAAATATGTATGGTTCAAAATCAGTATGATGGAGATGCTTAGATGTTGTCACAAATCAAGGCATTTCTAGAAGGAGAAATGAAGGTTGCACTTTTAGATTCATTTCTAAAAACAATGGTAAAATCTCAACATCCAACAACAACCCCAAACTCAACTCAGTTAAGAAGTAATTGTTCATAGATGCTTCTTTTGAAAGGAATACCAAGTCATTTATTAGACAAAACCATAATGATAAGATGAGAACTTTGACTATAAATGATTTGGGAAAAGAAATAAATATTCTTAAGAAGGAGGTTGCATAAATAAAACAAAGACTAGAAAAGACTGAAAAAAATCAGTAATTGATGATGGATACAAAGCTGATTCATGGGCTAGATAAGAAATAAGAGGGTTAGAACAACAAATCCAGGCCTTGCACTTCATACCTTCCCTAGAAGAAATATCTTATAATGCAAATGCCAACATTAGTACATTTGTAACAAATTCTATAGAAGGTTTGAATTCTATGAGAGTAATGGCCATCCAACTTCAACAATATCATGTGATGATTAAGCGAATATTCAAGGTCAAATCTTTAAGTTGAAAGCATTGATTGATCATATTTTAACATCCTAAATAAAGATTTTATTCCTTCTTGTTATTGGTTTAAAAATAACAATGTAGCCATTGGGCTAGGTAATCAAACCCTAAAGATGGAATATGAAGTTGAAAGGGTCAAGTTATGTTTTGGACCTTACTACTTGAATATCAAGTTTTCACTTGCAGAAATTCTAATACCAAGTCTTTTAGGTACTACATTTTTTGTTGTGGTTGAACCACATGGTTATGAAAAATTACCAAATGGAAAATATGGATATTTATTACAATAGCAAGAAGAAAAATTGTACTCCCATTTGTATCGATCCCTAAGTTGTCCACAATGGATAGAGAGAGAAAAAGATTCAAGAAATAGAGCAAATGAAGAGAAACCAAAGGATTGATCAACAACTCAAGGAACTAAAGATGCAAGACATGATTAGTCAACTGCAAAAAAGTTTTGTATTTTGGGAAAGAAAAACACATTTTGTTGAATTACCATACAAAGATGCTCCGAATTTGAACTGTATTTTGGGAAAGAAAAAGACATTTTGTTGAATTGCCATACAAAGATAGCTATGAGGTAAAACCTTGTAGAAGCAGATCAATACCTATGAATGCTAAATATCAGAAATAGTGTTATGAATAAATCCATGGATTATTCAAGAAAGGATTGATCAAAGAATCCATTAGCCCATGAAATTGCTATAAATTCTATGTTAATAAACATTTTGAGCAGATTTGAAGAGTCCCAAGAGTAGTAATAAACTCATGATGAGTCCTTCAAATTCAGTCATGATGATACTTATCCTATATTCCTATATCCCACAAATCCAATCTAGTCAATAGAATAGCAAATGCAAAGATATTCTCAAAGTTTGATTTAAAACTGAATTTTGACAAGTGGCTATACAAATTCTCTTAATAAGTAAGAAGCACTTACAGAACTAAATAAAGATGTGAGGGTGACATAACTTATGACTATTCCACTAATACAATGGAGACCGTGGAAATAATTTAGGGATGCAATTTGACTGGTAAATTGCTCTCTACCGTCACAACTATTCGCAATTAGGTTTAAATCATTAAATGTGTAATATGTTTTATAAATAGGTTTAAATCATTAAATGTGTAATATGTTTTATAAATAGGTTTAAATCATTAAATTTGACTGTGTCAGATGGATTTCAAATTACACCCTGGCTGGAATTGAAATCGTTTGGAGTGAGTGGAAAAAAGACTCACTTATCGATTTATGTTAGATTTGCAAGTTAAATATGCTAGGCTGTAGGGGCCTTCAATTGTGGGAAACTGAAGTATATGAATTTTCAAGAGTTGTTAGTGAGCAAGGATATAATTTGATAGACAAATTGGGAATTTGCTTATTAAATATGGTTAAATTGTGGAAAACTGTTAAAATTGATGATGAGTTGTTAAGCCTATTTCATTTTGAAATTCCAACCCTAGTGAGAACTTATAACCTTAAAACTAATTATTACCTTAAAACGGACTGTAATCCGGTAAAGATGATAATTTGTTTACCTTCGGGTTTCCGTGTTTGAAAAGTAAAACACAAATTTTGAAAGGGGAAAATGTAGGAGGGCTGGATCACCAGCTATAAATCAAAATATAGTAATGAGAAATTCAACGTTCCGTCAAACAAATTGATTTGAAATATTTAAAGGCCTCCCCAGGGATAAACTGTTAAAGCTGGTCTTTTTATTAATACAGGAAACGGTGCTAAAGATTCATTTTATAATTTAGGGTTCGTAACCTCAATTCGTTTGCTGCAAGCTATCCGCGTCATGAGCTGGATGAAGTTAAGAAGTGAAGTCAATTTTTCTTTTATTAGTTTAACACGTCAACTCATGCTTCCAGACCTACGATTGAGATTGTGGCACTTTAAATTCTTTGGAATTGTCTCCGAAAGTAGGTGGCAGATGTCATAAGCTTGCATATCATTTTAGATCTTTTATATATATACTCATGCGGTCGAGGTTCTCCCACCGTTCGGGGAAACCGCGTTATTAATGATATACTTTAAACGCATGCGTAGAGGTAAATTTCCCTACGTCACGTGACGCAACGACCATAATAAACGCGCGCCGAGCTTACACCATATTATTAATTAATTAATCAGTTACGCTTTATATATATATATATATATCTATCTGAACAGACAAATAGACTCCCATCTGCATCTTTGCAGACCAAGAGACCCGACAATATGAACTCCTCCGTCTCTATTCAGTCACAGCAAAGGCCGAGTGTAAGGTCGGTTTCATTTGGCTTCTATGAGCCCCAGAATGGTCGCGACATTCGCGATGCAGTCACCCACATGGCGAGAGTGGCCGCCGTGCTGGAGCCGAAAAATAATATCAAAGTCGCCATTTTCAAAAGCATAGAGCATTCATGGGTATGGATGTATTCTATCACATCTCCTTCTCATTTCTATAAATTTTACTTATCAGATCAAAACCTGGCCCGGCATTAGCTTATCTCATAATCATATGTTTGCAGGCCGCAGTGTTTGCAGTTTGGGCTGGAGGATCGGATGCAGGCAATCATGCGCCGACATTAAATCTGCCAGAGGTATATTGTTTTA
>JASDQU010408383.1:0-10496 GCA_032191745.1 Picea mariana
CCCACCCAGCGGAAGTCCTTACTTTTCACCCTGGGATTAGTTGACCCTGTCGATTCTTGACTCATCACATTTGACCTCGACAATGGAGAACCTCGCCTCCCCACTCTTATTTCTTTTCAAATCCCTGTAAAAATTTAGAACATTACAGTTCACCGATGCATCATTGATGAAGGAGCATCCACCTGTATCATTTCCAAATCGGTATGGTAGAAACTTGGTTCCCCCAAACTCATACCATCTACCATTACCTTAAGAGCCTATGATGGCAGACCCTCATCCCCTGAAAGACTCTTCCAAAATGTCCCCGTCGAGCTCGGGGGAAAAACCGTTTTGATTGACATTGAGGTTATCAATGCCCCGCTCGACTACAATATCTTGTTTGGTCATAGATACATGTATGCTATGAAGGTCGTCGCCTCTTCTGTGTTCTAAACCATGATGTTTCCCCATAATGGAAAGATCATTACCATCGATCAAGTATCACATTACGAGCCTAACCCTTCATCCAACATCGATAACATCCTCCCTTTTATCCACACTAATCCCAATGCCTATCCACTCATTGAGATGGGCCTTGGAATCTTCAAAGACCCATGCTTGCTAGGGACATACCATGGAGCACCACCGCTCCTCCATCCCTTAGCACAAGTATGCATCCTATCCTCCAATGGAACGACAACTGAAACTAACCTCCCTCCCACTAAGGCCTCTTTCATCCCTGGCGTCCCACTAGTCGTAGAACTTCTCCCTCAGGAATCCCATGGAACTAATTCAGCTTGACCCATTCTTGATCTTCCCTAGGGCCAGATTCTAGTTTGGGAAACAGTCCCCCAAGACATTACCCAAATCCCTTTCTTTTACCCCCCACCAGGTGTACAAGCTTTCCAGGTCACTCCAATGCTTACCCTTCCTAATATGGTGCTGGAAATCCCAGTTTAGTATTTACATCCACCTAAGATAGTTCCACAACCATCCCTCCCTCTCCAAACATAAGGAATCTCGATGAATATTCCCATACTCACTCCCACCATACCCCCTACACCCCCACTCACTAACCCCCCTGCTACAAACGAGGGTAGGCGAAAGAAGAAGGAGCCCACAGCTCCACTTCCCCCACGTGTCCAACCTCCTTTTGCGCTATGCGAGAAAGATGGACACCCCACCAACAAATGCCCATCTCTCCCCAAGTTACGTAATCTCATCCAACTCCCTCGAGCACCACCACTGCTCGTCGCTTCCTCCAGTATTGCCGCTATCTCATAGAACACAATTAATAAAGGACTGCGAACCAAATTCGCATGCGCCATCTATTCAGAATATGGCCATTACACACACCACTATCCATCGTTACCTCAATTCCAACAGACACTAACAGCTGTATGCCAGATCTTTCAGCAAACACCCACCCCAACTCCTGTCACCGAAATCCATTATGTCACAACCTTAGTCAACGAACACATGAGATGTCCTTTCTCTCTATGCGAATCACTTGATCATTTCACATATCAATGTCTTATGATCATTGAATACAGGCATCATCAATTGACCCCTATTCAAAATCATACCCCCCCTCCTCCAACAGACCCGATAAATACCCTTACCCCATCAATTGATATGGTTCATATCTTCCCACTAGAACATGAGGCACTCTCTTCTCCCCCATGGTTCCTAGATGATTTATATGAGGAATTACCCCCAAATCCCCCCAATTCTCCAATTCATTTCCCCACGAAAATTCTACGCCTGACTACCATTTTTAACCCACAATATCTAGATATTTGGTTTATGTCGAGTGAACCATTGCAATCCCCCTCCATCAATCCCCCTACTTCTTTATCAAAAGGAGACAACACCACAGTGACAGTCACCGAGGTCACTCCTATCGATCCCCTATATTCACACTAGTTTCATTGTGATGAATATATCCTCGAGGAGTTAACTAACCCTGATTTTCCATGGGACGTGCTCCACCACAGAGCATTCTTTCTTTCACAGGAAGCCTTCACGCCTCCTAACCAACACCCCATATATGCAGTCAAAACCAAATATTTTCTCCCATCAGGGCATATAGATTGGTTGAATAACCCTATCCCTGCCCCGGACATTTTCAAGGAAGGAAATATGGACAATATATCCCCAACCATAAAAATAGATATTTCCATCAAATCTGGAATTATCGAGGAAATCACCATTGGCATTGCATGTTCTCCTAAATAACTCACCACCTACAAATCCCTCTTCCAGGAATATCGGGACATTTTCGCCTGGTCATACACAGCGATGCCTGGCCTTGATCCCTCTATTGTCAAACATTGCATAGACACCTGGCCTGATATCACACTCGTCCGCCAAAAATAGAGACCGCTACACCCATCCAAAGCAGTGGCCATAAAAGATGAGATTGACAAACTACACGCTGCAGGGTTCATTTACCTCATAGCCTATACATCATGGGTCTCCAACCCTGTCCCTGTTAACAATAAATAGGGCACTATCCATGACCTCAATCACGCCTATCCCAAAGAAAACTTTTCAACACCCTTCATCGACCAAATAATCGATGATTGCACAGGTCACGAGGCTTTGTCCTTCATGGACGGTTTCTTTGGTTACAGCCAAATCCAAATTCACCCTGCCGATCAGTACAAAACCGCATTCACGACCTCTTGGGTCACCTTTGCATATCGTGTCATGCCATTCGGCCTCAAGAATGTTGGTGCCACTTTCTAATGGGCCATGACATACATTTTTCATGATTTGGCTCATATCGTCCTTGCATACTTAGACGACCTCACCACTCGATCTAAGAAACACACTCAGCATCTCGATGATCTACGAATCATCTTCCACAAGTGTCATCAGTACAATATCCACTTGAACCCCCTCAAATGCGTATTCTGCGTCACTATTGGGTGCCTTCTTGGGTTCATAGTTTCCCAATGTGGCATTACTGTGGAACCCCTCAAAGTCCAAGCCATCACAAAAATTCCACCCTCACGGAATTTACGCCAACTATAGAGCCTTCAAGGCAAAGCCAACTTTTTACGACGCTTTGTCCTAGATTACGCTACTTGCGCACATGGCTTCCTTCGCTTACTTCACCATGGCATACAATTTCAATGGGATAAACATGCCCAAACCACTTTTGATGATCTCAAAGTGGCTCTCTCCAATGCCCCATTGATTAGTCCACCTGACTATAACCACGATTATCTCCTCTACATATCAGCCTCAACCATTTCAGTAGCAGGAGTGCTCGTCCAAATAGGGGATGACGCCCATGAGCATGTGATTTACTACATTAGTAAAAACCTTTTAGGAACACCCTTGAAGTACAATAAAAAAGAAAAGCTAGCCCTCGCAGTTGTCCTCGCAGTCCATAAACTGCGCCATTACATTCTGCTTCAAACTACCAAAGTCATCGCAGATTCCAACACCATGCAATACTTGCTCAGTTGTCGACAAATTAATGGTAAATTTGCTTGATGGATCGTCATCCTTCAGGAATACGATCTCAAATTTTCAACACCCAAGAGAAAGAAAGCTCTCATCCTCGCCGAAGTTATCATAGATTTTCCCTTCAACACTACTAGTCCACCAGTCAATACCAACCTCCCTGATGAACATCTTTATTTTATCCCCTCAGATAACCCTTGGTATGGCGATCTTCTTGTCTATCTCCAAACACAAAAATTTGGAAACCACCTCTCTAGAGATGATCGTCGACATATTTGTCACCAGGCACCTCGCTACCTCCTCATCGGGGACATCTTATATCAGCGAGGAGTCGACACCATACTTTGTCGATGCTTAACTATTGACAAGGCCAATAGAGTCTTGAACAACTACCATAGTGGCGCTTGCAGAGGCCATTTCTCAGGGCTGTCCACCACTCAGAAAATCATCCGTGCAGGTTACTTTTGGTCTACATTATTTCATGAATGCATCTGTGCCGTGAAACGATGTGATAAATGCCAACTTTATGCCAACAAAGCATGCACACCACCTTCTCTTCTACACCGAGTCATCACCGCTGGTACCTTTTGTAAATGGGGCATCGACTTTGTGACTTGAAACCCTACATCTAGAAACGGACACAAATACATAGTCGTTGCAGTTGATTACTTTACCAAGTGGGCTGAAGCCATGCCTACCTTCAACAACACCACTGACACATCAACGCGTTTTTTCTTTAACCATGTCATATCCCTCTTTGGAGTACCACTCCAACTAGTCTCTGATCATGGGAAACATTTTAAGAATGAGATTTTCATGGAACTCTCATCCCGGTTAGGCTTCTCCCACGAGTTTGCCTCACCATACTACCCTCAGTCCAATGGATAGGTAGAAGAAATTAAAAAGGTTTGAAAAACCATGTTGCAATGCATGGTTAACAAACATAAAACCAATTGGCATCATATGTTATTTTCCATGCTATGGGCTTATCGCACAGCAGTCAAAATTGCCACTGGTTTCACACCTTTTCATCTAGTCCACAGGGTTGAGGCCATTCTTCCCATCGAGTGTGAAATTCCCACCTTATGCACCACTATTGAGCTATTACCCAACACTGCCCCAATAGAGTAGTGTTTGCTGAACTTAGAATCCCTGGATGAAGATCGTCAATCTTCATTACAGAACAATGAAGCAACCAAAAAATGATCAAAAGCCACCTTTGATCGCCATGTCAATCTTCACTCATTTAATGAAGGAGACCTCATCCTCGCTTATGATATCGCTCATGATACCCTTAGCCATGGAAAATTCGAGTCCCTGTGGCATGGACCATACATCATCCAACATTGCCTCACTAAAGGTGCATACATGCTGGCCTCCCCCAAAGGCCATCCTCTCAAGGAACCCGTCAACGGGTTGCACTTAAAGAAATTTTACGCCTGAGCATAGCTACACTACACTAGGCTTTTTATTTTTTGTACGTTTTTTGTAGAGTTTTTAGTCTTCTTTTATCCATACCTCCCATCTAATCTATCACTTGTCTTATTGATAGATGCCACCTCCCTTGGCCTACCACATCAGTTACGCCGATGAAGCTAGCCGCTAGACATAGAATCTCACTTTGGCTGCTTGGGCCCTCTATTCGCCTTCACATGAATTGCTCCACACCAGCGGCATATGTTTAGGCTCATCCACCAACAATCAAGAAAAGTACATTGTCTTCATTGGTCTCCTTGTTGAGGCCAATCATCACCATATTCGTCACCTTAGCATATTATTAGATTCCCAACTTGTCATCCTCCATCTCAACAATGTATACCATGTACGTGATCCTTGCCTCTTCTGCAAATACCTGCAGGTTAGACGTTTATCTCGACATTTTGATTCCATTACATTTACACATGTCCCAAGAAAATTCAATCAAATAGAAGATAACATGGCTAACATTATACTAGATTGGCATATATCACATCAAGACATCTTCACATACACATAAACGATCAGAAGTTTGTCACAGCATATAGATTAGACGTCATCCACTAAATAAAAAAAAATCATCAACAACAAACACATCACACATGTACGTAGAGATCCAAAAATGTATATCCATATATATATATATATATATATATATATATATATATATATATATATATCGGTCCACTTGTCATAAAGTGTTTACAAAAAAAGTACATCGCTTGTAGGCAGGTGAATCACCTCATCCCTACCAAATACAAAACTGGATGTCACAACTATACAAAATGGGCTCACCAGCCTATATCAAATGCACAACTACATATCTAATAGCCCTCAGGGTGCCTCTAGTGCTCCAGCACCAAGTCCTCCCTCTGGCAAAGGTACCCCACCAGCTCCAGGTCCCTCAGGTCTCGGAGGCAACCGTCTAGTTATCGCAGCTCTGGCTATAGTTGCTCTGCGGATCAACGTCCATGACTCTACTGGCAGCCCAATACACTACTCCAGGATCCCCTCATCCTGGATCCGAACCCACATCCTCTCAGGCACTCCTTGTAGAACTACCTCTAGTCGGTAGTGGAAATCATCAAACTCTCCCCTGGCCTTGGCCGGAGGAGAATGTGACAACCCTGCCTCGAGGTCATCATAACAACGTCTCCGAGCCACTCTATCATCATCACCAGGCATCACCCCAACATCCTCTCGATGTCACCTCTCCCCTGCTCGCAACTCTCCCCATGGTGGTCTCACCAGCCCCTGGTGGGCTGGCACTCTGATCAACTCAACCTCTCGTCCACACGGTCCCACATCTAGACAAACAAACACATGATAGCATCAACATCCCTACAAATATCAACCATATTCTATACTATCTAAAAAAAAATCATCAAAACCGGCAACCAAAACATCATACCTCAGTGATCGAATACCTCTCCCGGGGGTAATAACATCTCAGGGTCATCACGGAAATCTATCCCACTATATGGAAACTGCAATATGATCTGTGGAACCTGATTCCATACCTGTGCAACCTCGACCATGAAGTAGTGGCCACCCTCCTTACCCCCATGACAAACCAAAATCATCTATCATCACTGCAGTCACAGCTCTTGCACTCCCGGTGGGTCTAACAAAACTCTCGGGCACAACATAGGCACCCTCTCTAGAAACCAAGACACCAGGGCAGATCCAAAAGAAAAATCACCTGAGTCGGCCACTTGACACTTGGTGAGTTGTCCCACCATCTTGGAGTACAACATCAAGCCCCAGGTGAAAAGATCACCCCCTAATGCCTGCTGCATGATCCTCAGCTGGCCACCACTGATATGCTAAGTCGCAAGTGACCCATACACTCTCACAACCATTGCTTCCATGCAACGATGTACCAGGGCATCCATCGCCCCAATCCTCAACACTAACCCAGACATGAAATCCTCTCTTGAACAATATGTCCTGGCAAGGGTAGCCAACTGCCCCTCTCCAACTACCATCGACTCGGTCAGTAGCAGGGTTCCCCGAAAAGGAAGCCCAATCAGAAAATAGACATCCTCCTTAGCAGAGAATGCCAAGTGCTCCCCATGCACAATAAGAAACTGCAACTCCAGACTCTACATCGATATCAGGAATTGCAGTAGATACTCCTGTGCCCTTAACACTGGGCACTCAAAAAACTTCAGCAGCCCACAGGCCGCCAAAGCACCACAAATCGCCAGCTCCTCATCCCTGACAGCCTCCCTCTATCAAGCCCAGTCCCTCTCTCTCCAATGGATTGGCATCATCCCAAATGATCACCTGCATCCACATATATAGTACTCGACTAGCCATCGCGAAAACACCAAAATCTCCCCCCCCCCAAAAAAAAATAAAAAAAAAGGGAGACAAGTTTTCTCACCCTTAGTTTTGCCTCAAAGGAACGACTGTTTTCCCCACAGGTGTGCACACATGTGCACTTGTTTAACCCACAAGCATGCATATATGCACGCCTGTTAAGCCCACAGGTGCACACCAAATGTGTGCCTATTCACTACACAGTTGCGCACTCACGCACAATTGTCAGCAACACAACCACGCACATATGCGTGGTTGTGTTTCAGACAGGTGCACACCCCATGCGCACCTGTTTTCCCAAATAGTGTGCCCCCCCTAAGTGATTGTGCCCATTACAACTACACATTCGTGCATGGGTCGCCATCGATCGCCCATGCATTTGGGGGCCCACAACCCTAAAAACCCACCGTACGGTCATCCATACGGTCCTACCCAAAAATTGACACCTAACTATTGTACAGGAGGATGAGACCACTAACCTGAATCTTGCACCTCCCAGATTAGATTCCTCGCACTCCTAGAATCTCTAAATATGCTCTGCAATCTCCTCTCTAACCACTATAGCAGCAAATACAAATGAGGTGTCAATGTGGGCCCTACAGCTATATATAAGCCCTTTTTGCCAAACTTCCAGACTCAATTCTAGGAGCTCCAAGCATCCATTTTTCGATCCATCTTCAGCCATGGGATCAGCACCCCGTCATCTACATCAAGATAGTCCTTGGTCCATTTTTCATCCTTAGCCCCCGGGGAGCCATTTTTCCGTACCCCGTTTAGGTACGCATGCTCATGTTCAAAATTATCAAATAAACGGTTATATGTTCGATTATCTTTAGATATTTTTCACGTCGGGTATTTGGTTGTCATGTGTGTAGGTACTTGGTCATCACACACCAGCATGACCCCTTCAGGTATATAATCGACACTGGCATGTAATCATTCCCTCTGAATCTCAATTGCATCTCCCATCACACCCTCTAAAATTTTTCTTTAGGGTCCCTATATCCGGCTCTACAGTACTGTCACCTCCACTACATTTTGGGTACTGTCACCCGGTAGCACTCTCCTCCACATGAGCTTTCCCCTTCATAGCCCCCATTGGCNCTTCTCCTCATTTTTCTAGCCTACCCAACGGACTCCCAGGGAACTTCCCCACAGTTTTATTTTGACTGCACTCCTGCAACACTATTTGCCATCCATTTCATCCACCGTCGGTTTTCCCATCTTCAAATTTCCCTCCATACATTTCCCTGCTACAAAAACCCGCATATGGGGCCCCAACCCCCCACTTGTTTTTTAACCAACTTGCACCATCCTCAGGCCAAGCCATCTTACACTGGGGCAGTCGTTTCTGTATTTGCATTATTTCTTTTTTATTATTTATTTAATTATTTATTTTTTTTATGTCTGGAGGAATCAACAACTAGTTGGGCATGTGCTCGCGTTACAGGTGGCCGTGTTATCCAACTTCTACCACTATAACCTCCAGGTGTGCCCACGATGCCCCTTATGCAGCACACATTGTAAGCCGGGGGGAGTTGAACTCGAAACCTCATGGAACTTCATTTTCACGACACTTTCCAATTGAGGTGCCCCCCCGGGGGCTCTGTATTTGCATTATTATCCTCATTGATTTTTTTAATTCTTTTTGTAATTAAGCCATTGTTTCCATCATTTTACATAGCTTTTTGTCGTCACCTTTGGTGACATTCTTGACAAACGCAACCCATGTCTCCCTTGGTTGGGGCAGTCCTTATCACCTAATCCTATTAACATCATCCATAAACTTCGAGTATCCCACAGGTCACCTACCTCTGCTCTCTGAGTTTGTTCACTTTTTCTCACCTCTGGCACAACTTATCCCATGTCTCGTTGTCCCCCTGACACTCGACCTAGTTGAACGGTTGCGGCCACTTATACTTCGCATATATCCCCAACCAAGGGTAGTCTTGAGTCTCCATGCATCTTGACTTCATCCATGTACCTCCTCAGTTCCTAACCTCACCTAATGGATTTCATGAAGCCCTTTGCTTCTTGGAGTCGTGTCTCCTTTTTTGTCGACATCAGCACAGTTTCTAGAAGGGAGACAATATCTTGACTCTCATTACCTTTACAATGAGGAGTCTCAGACAACACAGGGAGAACCATCATTTCTCTCTGCTATCATTGACCCCCATAACATTCGACTTCAACACTTTCTCATGTTACGGTGGGTCTTACTTTGTGACTATTGCTGTTGTTTTTTATATTTGCCGAAGACCTCTAACCTTTGTTGGGATATCAATACCCACAGAATCTGTGATACTTCTTACAGGTATCATTGCCTACTGTTCAGAGTATTGTTCCTCGTCAAAATTATCCTTTGCCTTTATCAAAACCACCCCTGAGGGCACTGCAGTTGTCTGCATCAACACACAGTTTCAGTTATTGTACAACACCCTTTTTTGAGTTACATGACACAAGCATGGGGCATGCCCACCTCATTTGTACACAATTTATTTTCCACACCTTGCGAATAGTTGGGTCCAACATTTTCCCTTCTCCCTCCAATGGGTCACTCTTGATACTCTCACTATCACTCTTTCTTACAACGGTACTCTCAATAGAAGAAACATTGATGAATTTTGGCTATCCGTATGCTCCTAACCTCATCTATCAGGGGGCATCTGTTATTACTGAAATTTCGTTTGCAAATGGTTACAGGAATCCAACATCTTCAAACATCTATTAGTTCACCCATCGACCAAAATTACCAAAAAAACATTTCCAAAAGGTCCAAAACTATCAAACCAGTTATAAAATCAGGATGCGCTATGACTATACAGGGTGCGCGCGTACATGCTCCATCAAGAAACGCAGGAAAAGCACACATGCACATGATGCGTGACTATGGATGCTAAAATCCACGCACACCTGAGAACGATGCATTTATGATGTTGGTCAGCCTCCCAACCACTTCTGGTTCAGCTTCCAAGTCGATTTGACATCCAAATCTCAGCTGGATCCTGCTGGGTGGCTAGTCAAAGACCTAAAGGTGCCCTAAATAGCCCCTTTTCACACTAAAAGTCAATTGCACAATGCCTCAAAGTGGTGCTATAAAACAAGGCCATGGGTGCACTACATCTTCAAGGAATTCATTTGCAAGGTTATGCTACTACTATTCTTTGGGGAAACCTCTTTTCTCATCAAGAGCATACTAGCACCATTCCATTTGGGCAATCCATATCACCTTTTGAGTG
>JASDQU010408385.1:0-10569 GCA_032191745.1 Picea mariana
CAGGGCTTCATCTATAAGAGGGCATGAATTCTCAAATGCGAGGAACCACGTGGCATGCCACCTACCGTTGGAGACATATTGATGAGGACTATCAATCAATGGATGTTTTGCATGTATTTTCAATGTCCTTCATACTCTTTTTCTTCAATCAACTTTGGGATTCATGACCACACCTATGGTGTTTCTTAATGACTTAACCAATTAACCATATTTCTTGGGCTTATTGTAGACTTTTTCAAAGCGTCTTCTCATGAGGGCCATGATTAAATTTATTCTATAAAGGGATAACTTTGGTTACTTCTTCAAATACACCCATCACTTGTAGAAGCTTCCAAACTTTCTTTGGGGCTTATTCTAGGGTTGACATCAATGACAACCAATTTTCCAACATTTACAAGGTTCTATAACTCTATTGGATAGGGATCACTCAAGGGGAGATCATAAGATCCCTCCTTCCATTTCCATTAGATAAGTTTCTTACATTCTTGTATATAATTATTTGTGTTCCCAACATTTTAGTGTTATTAGTATTTATGTTTAATAGTACTTTTAATTCAATGTATTTCATATTGTTTCCACTACTTTTAATTACAATATTCAATGTTGTGGGTTGTGAGCTTTGTAGAGTCTTCGTGAATATGATGGTTATAGCTTCGTTTAGTTTCAAATTTTGGTTGTATAAACAACAACTATTTATCTTTATCTACTTTCCTAATTTTATTAGGCAATGGTATCAATCCCATCTGACTTCCAACAAACTATAGGAAGAGAAGGAAATCAAAACCTCGGATGTGTGGAATGGAGTTAGAGTGGTTTCTGTTTGGAAACCCATAGATGATCATTTATTTTACTACAACATTATAAGCTAGGAAATCTAGGACTTGATATAGATATTTCCTTCTCAATGTATTAAGTTCTATGTAGTTTTTCATAATCAATGCATAACACCTCATAATTTTACATGATCCCCTGGTTGATAATTAAAGTGGGACATGGAGTTTGGTGTTTTATTATTTAAATTATGTACCATAACAGTAGGTGAACCCCTTATGTTTTTTATATTTGAAGTGGTTTGTAGAGATTGTCAATAAGATTGCAGTCCTCTATATTAGACAACTACTTATGAGTAGGATTTTAATGAGTATATAATCCTAATTTTATAATTTCTCGTTACATAATGAGCCAAAAGTAATCTTACATAGTTTGTAACATACTCGACCACCTAAGTACCTTCTAAGGGATGGGGTGTCAAAATTTTGTTTTTCCCAACTACTTAATTTCTCCAATTAGACATGGTAGAATAGTTCTGATCATCAAGAGTTTTGCAACGACTATAACCACGTTCAATTCCGAGCTCTGGATGAAAATTTATAGCCCTCCAAAGTTTTTGGGTCATCATCGACCAATAGCCAGCTCATTACCACGTGGCACCCATGTGGCCACTTATTACTCGTGCCATCTGATGTGATAGCAATATGTTAACTTCACGAGCTCGATCCTTTGGCCCACCTTCATCATCATCGAGATTTGTTTTCCCACAAATCTCTTCCACTAGCAAACTCCTACAATGATATACCAATGGGCACCTTCCCCAAATATGACGATTGTCATCCCTTAATCTCTATGGTCCATATCTGTTAGGGACCTAATCCCTCATATAGGTAGAATAATATATTTCCATGTAATAAGGGTCAATATTAATAAGGCCTAGAAATAAGGAAGAATAAGTCAAATGTAAGAAGACCTAATAGAAGCTTCCGCTTCTAGAAGGATCTTCCTCTAGATTTTTCTTTTGGATAGACATATTTAGTACAAATAGGAGTAGAGGGTATGAGAATTTTTTTCTTGGATATTATTGTAATAGAGCTTTGCTCTGCTGGAGGTTTACCCTCGAAGAGGCAAGTGAACATTGCTCTCAATAATCAAAGTGCTCTTTTTGGTGTTATTCTGGTATTATTCTAGTATTATTGTGATATAGTTATGGTTATATCATTGTTTATCTTCCATTTCTAGCTAATTATTTATGTTCTGCATACTATTTTGTATTTGGAATATTACAAGTGGTATCAGAGAACCTTCCTCGACAAAAATTGTGGGTTAAATTTTCTTCAAGGTAGAGACATATTTCGACATATTTAAGCTACAAATATCTGTCGTTGCGTGCATAAACCCGCGGTCGAGGATTCATACACGTAGGAAATACAAGTGGTACTTAAGTGCACATTTGTTGGCCACCCTTGTAACCACTGTTGGTACCCTTGTTGGTACCCCTTCGAGTGGTAGCGCATCAAACAACACATGTATACGTATCGGCCTAGATCTCCTGAAGCCCTCCATAGATAAACCGATAGGCCACCTGACTGCTATAGTTCCACTAAGAAAAACACTCAGGAAGATACTCTCTAGTACCTGGGTAGTACGGCTAAGGGCACAGTCTAGCCTCCTTAGTTGGTGCTCTGAGATATTGGGCTGATTACTACTGTTGGACCCCGCATGTATATCAGAGAGCTATAGCATAGGAAAAATCCTTGTCTATAGAACACTTGAATACCCTAACCCTTGGGACGAAAAAAAAAATGGAATAGACAAGATCTATTGTCGTGCAACTATGTCTCTAGCATTCAGGTTGCAAAATTACTACGCATTTCTTATTGTTAATCATTGGGGCATTTCGTCACTGCAGTATTCTTCAGATGAGAGTATAACTTCGCAGGAGTGAAAAAAACTAAGTTTGTATCTAGTTGGCACCATTATTTGAGACTTATTCCATTGGATTCCTCTCTTTCCCTTATCACAATCATACCTATCATTTTTCAGCAAAAACAAATTTCTCATGGACCCAACACCCTTATTTGGGATTTACCCCATTGGATTCCACTCATCGCCCTGATCGTTGTGATACACTTCACCCATAACCCATTTTGTGTGTGGTCCCACCTGCCCCTTTTCGTGTTCCCTCTTCATCATGGCCCACGCCTGTAGCCAAGACTTGGAAGCTTGCTTCAATTCCTTGCACTCTAATTTCACAGAAACCCAACAAAAAGTGAAACAACTCAGTGCCAACATTTCCACCGTCAATAAAAACATGCATTCCTCCATCGACGCCAAAATGGAGGACCTCAAACAAGACCTCGCTACCTAGCTTGAATCCTTCAATACTTAGTTTGTCTCTTTCACTATGATGATTTGTGCCAGCTGCATATTCCTACAGATCTTGCCTCATCTAACCCACCTTTTCAAACCAAAGGTGAAACTTCTTCTCATTCCTTGAATTTTTAGCCCCATCACTTTCAACGTGACCTACGCCTTCAGCATGTGAATGTGACCAAATTTGATGTCTCGGATCCCACTCGCTGGGTAACTCAAATGGAACATTATTTATCTTTGTATGGAATTACAGATGGGTTGGCCAAACTCCGGTATGGTGTTCTCCATCTAGNGTGGCTTGGACACACTTTGTGGCAGATATTTATGAACACTTTGACACTAACACCAACCATTTAGGTCATTTGACAAAGTTGAAACAATCTGGCATAGTGGAATATTTTATAGCCGCTTTTGAGCGATTGGATTTCCATACGGAGGGCATGTTTGATGCTTTTTTTCGAGAATGCTTTATCAATTGCCTCAAGGATGAGATTCATTCCCATATCCTCATGGCTTGGCCTTAGAGTTGGGTGGACGCTACTAAAAGAGCTGAGGAATCACAATAGGTTGTCTCTTCTCAAAACAAAAAACCCTCCTTTATTCCTCGCACTAGACCAGTCACTCCCACTCCTCCTAGTCCATTAAAGATCAAAAAATTGACTAGGGCAGAAACGGTTGAATGCCAACTCAAAGGCCTTTGTTATAATTGTGATGAAAAATATTTTCATGGGCACAAGTGTAAGGAACAAAAGATTTTTATGGCCATTACAAAGGATTTTTTGGAAGACGAAGTTGAGGCTCCCCTTGTGGTCGTGTCACCTAAACCCACTGACATGACCCCTCCCTCTGACCCTCCCAAAGTAGAACCGGTCATTTCCCTAAATGCTCTCACTGGCTTCTTTGCTCCCCAAACCCTCAAGTTAATTGGTTACATTAAGCATAGGAAGGTCATCATTCTTGTTGATAGTGGAAGCACCCATAATTTTATTCATTGCTGCATTTCCCAAGAAACTAATTGCTATATTTGTGCCACCAATAATTTTTAAATCATGATTTCCAATGGTGGGCCCATGAAATGTGGAGGGATTTGTGAAAATGTGTGTCTCCAAATTGGTCAGTACCACTTGAAATATCATATGTTTGTTATCAACATGGGAGATTGTGACATTGTGTTGGGTGCATAATCGCTAAGTACTTTGGGTCCCATTCTCATGGATTTTAATGAATTAACCATGCAATTCAACTAGGAGGGCCAACAATATAAGTTCCAAGGCATCACTGTCAGTTCCCTAGAGATCATCAGTTCCCATCGCATGGAAAATCTGCTAAAAAAAGGTCATTCTGGCATTATTGCACAACTCCATGCCATTCAAGCCACTGAGACACCCTCTGTGTCGCAAGAACTCCAGTCCATCCTCTCTAAACATCAAGTCATTTTTTCCACTCCCTAGGGACTCCCTCCTTCCCATGGTTTTCATGATCATTCCATTCCCCTTGTCCCTGATATCCTTCCTCCCAATATATGTTCCTATTGTCATCCCTTTTACCAAAAAAATGAAATTACGAAAATTGTTCATGAATTGCTAAATGCAAGTGTTATCTGCCCTAGTACGAGCCCCTAATCTTCTCTTGTGGTCATGGTTCTTAAGAAAGAAGGTTCTTGGTGCATGTGTCATGACTTCCATGCCCTCAAAAAACTCACCATTAAAGAAAAATTTCCCATTTATGTCATTGATGAACTCTTAGATGAATTGAGTGGTGCCCAGTTCTTTACTAAACTTGATCTTTGTTCTGGCTACCACCAGATACATATGAACAAGGCAGACATTCCTAAGACTGCATTTAGAAATCATGAGGGCCACTATGAGTTTTTAGTCATGCCCTTTGGCTTGTGTAATTCTCCCTCCACTTTCCAAAGCCTCAGGAATCATGTCTTCCATCCTTTTCTCCATCATTTTGTCTTAGTTTTATTTGATGATATCCTCATCTATAGTAAAATATAGAAAACCCATCTTTCTCATGTGGATCGAGTTCTCCATCTACTATCTTAGCACCAACATTTCCTCAAACAATCTAAATTTTCTTTTGGTGCCTTAAAAGTCGAGTACTTGGGTCATCTTGTTGGCAAGGCCAATGTCAGGGTGGATCCTAAAAAGATTGAAGTTATGCAAGATTGGCCTCACCCAAAGACTCTCAAAATCTTGTGTGGATTTTTGGGTTTAACAGGTTATTATCACAAGTTTGTTAATGTTGGCCCTGGGTTATGGAAGGAAGCGAAGAACGAGGAAGAAAAGGTAAAAAGTGAGCTTCGCGGGAGACACAGTGGCTGTCACTGGGTCAAAGTGAGAAAAAGAATAGAGGAGATGGAGCGAAGTGCAGAAAAGAAAGTCATTGGATGAGGAGATCGAGGATGACAGATCAGCAAGGAATATGGATCAAGGATGACTTAGGAAGTGGAAAAAGCCAGCATTAGATGCCTTGGAGCACCGCAATATGGAAAAGGAAAGACAGGTTGGCGAAGCCTAGAAAGAATGGGTCAAGTTGACCTAGGGTTGTAGACACCTAGGGTTTTGGTAATTAGGGTTTTGACACCTAGGTTTTGACACCTAGGTTTTGACACCTAGGTTTTGACCTAAGGATGTCGGTGAGGGATTGTAATGTATAAATAGAGGTCGAGAGGACCTAGGTCAGGTCGGTACTGTGGCTTTGCCTTGTTATTGATCATTGTTCATTGGGAGAATATTGTATTAGGGGTGAGAGAAGTGTTGTGAGAGAGAGCCTTCTGGTATTGTAAGATCTTTAGCTGGGTGCGAAGATCAAGTCCTATAGCTGGGTGCGTAGGAAGGGGAGAAGGAGAGAGAGAAGAGAAAGGATCTATTGGCCAAGAGCACGGATCAGAACTATAAGCTTTATCTTAATATATCATAAGCATAGTTCTGTAGAAGTATCCCTAGAGAGAGGGTGAACCACGTACATCTTGTTGTTGTGTGTGTGATTGATACTTTGAGCTCTGATGTTGTTATATTGTTATCTGCATTATTGTATTAGATCAAATATATAGCTATGAAGGATAGATCTAGCTAGTTGAATGATAGATGCATGTTATGTTGTTGTTGTAATAAGAACCACTTGATATTCCCTTGGTTGTAGACATCTCTATCTTGCAACCCCCCCATAGTTTCTTCGGGTGAGACTGCATCTGCTTCGTAGGTGTTGCCAAAAGGGCCGGTATCTAGGGCTTGTTGGTGCGCTCTTGGAGTTGAACCCTGGGTCTGCCCATGTGCCAACAAATGGTTCCATTGTTGGGACTTGAATATTTTTAAGGGAATGTCAACGTGGTTCCCTTCGAAGACAGAGATTTAGAAGTGGGTAGAGGATCAAGAGAAGGAATTTGTTGAAGCCCAGAACAAGAACCCTAAAATAAGCACTGAAGATTGGCTACAAAGATACATCTTCACTGAAATTCATGAGATCTTCTTTGGAGGAATCCATCAGGAGCTACATGAGTGGTTAGCTAGGTTAGCTGACATAGTTTGAAATCAGATCTAGACCCCTTGTGGTTTGGACACCATCATTGATCCAGAAGGTCAAGAGAGTCGACAATGCTATATCCAGAGTAGTAGATCATTGGTTTGATAGTACCATCAGAGGATATATCACTGATTTTGTTGTTGACAGAATAGAATCGTATAGTCAAGCCGACAGATACTTTTTCAAGGGACCCAGAGGAAAATTTTTGCACTTCCTGAAGCTAAGAATCAAGATGCTCTTGCATGAAAACCACATCTTGAAGATACAGTAGATTGATTGGACCTGAAAAGGATAATGTTCGAGATCTCAGACAGTGACAGCGACACAGAAGCAGGACATACTCGTAGTGGGAAAGTATTCCGAGGAGTTCACCTTGAGAATTTGTTTAAGAAAAACTATGAAGAAGAAGGTTTCTATAGTGGAGAAGAGGTAGATCTAACTAACGAAGAGCATCCAAAGCCCACTAGAACAGAAAAAGGGGAAGTTGAAGAACTGCGCCAAAGAAATCCAGAAACCTCAGGAACTGTGAAAACTACTGAAGTAAGTAACGTTAATCCTCATGTTGTCCCAATAATACTTAGCAGTCAGAATAGTCAGAACCACCAGAGTCTTCAGATTATTGTTACTAGTAGCTCATCATCTACTCAGACAAGAACCCTAGTCATCTCTATGGCAGATGAAATGAGACTCCCTATCTTTAGAGGAGATGGATCTAAAGATCTAGATCAACATTGGTTTCTGTGTGAGGTCGTATGGAATATTAAAAGTATCACCAATGAAGCCATCAAGAGAACCTAGTTCAACACTACGCTAAGGGACTGCGCACTGAGATGGTACATGAAACTTGTCCAAGGACTGGCATAGCCTAAGCCCCTGAATGAGATCAAGAATGCATTGATTGCAGAGTTTAAGAAACCTAAGTCGGAGTCACAATGTATTACGGAACTAAAAAAGATTAAACAAAAGGTAGCAGAACATGTTTGGGAGTTCGACCAGAGATTCAAGACCTTGACAGGCCGATTAACTTTCCAGATCCCCGACGAACAGAACAAAGAGTGGTTCATCGCTGCGTTGTTACTACACATAAGAATCCCTTTGATGCAGCAGAAGATTTCATCTCAGGCAGAAGCTTTGGATATCGCCATGAATCTTGAATTAGCACCGATGGGAGAATCTAGCTCAGGCATTAGCCAGATCATGAGCCAGCGAACTAGTTTGTCTTTACAGGTCGAGGATATGAACAAAGATAAGGGAAAAGACAAAAGGGAATATATCTGGTGTGTAAGATGCAGATATGAAGTCCATGTTAAGGAACATTGTCCCTTATTTCATGAGTACTTGGCATCAAGGGAACCGAGACCCTTAAAGCAAGTTAACCTACCCTGGTGTGATGTATGCAAAAAGAGGCATCACCCAGGTGAGTGCTACTACATGAAAAAGTATGTCCAGACACCCACAAACTTGTATTGTACATTCTGTAAATTAGTGGGGCATGATGATTAGGATTGTAGAGCTTATGATCTCATGCATGAAAGGTCAAGAGACATATACAAGATTCAAGGCAAAGTACAACAAGAGGGAAACACTCCACAGTACAACTCTCCGGGGAGAGGAAATTTCACTCCTCGTGGTGGCTACAGAGGATGAGGAGGTATGGGATGAGGTCGAGGACAAATAATCTGTTACAACTGCGCGCAGCCATGACATTTAGCAAGGGATTGTCAAAATCCCTGAACAACCTGTAGTTACTATAACTCCTTCGAGCATGTCATAGAAGAATGCCATGTGTTGTTGGCTAAACTTTAGGAAAGACGAGGACCCCAGCAGAACCCACAAGTACAATTGATATATGTTGAACCTCGTGGAGCAGACCCTAGAGTTGTTGTTATTACTCAAGGAGGCGCTACTACAGAAGAAGATAGAGCAGCCCAAGGAAAGACTGAAAATGACCACGAAGTCAGGAAGGCTACATAAAAGACCCCAACGTTCGATGCTAAGAAAGAAAGACAGATATTCGAGGAGGCAAGGAAAGAGTTCAAAGGAGATCAAGGCTCTTCATCAAAGAGACAACCAGAAATCAAAGAATATGGCATGCCTCAAGTGTTTGATCTGTCTGCATCACCAACAAAAGGGAAAGAGGTAAGCCAACTTATGGAATTCTTGTACACTTTTGTTAAGTTGATTCAAGATAAAGGCGTTGTACAAGAATTAAAAGATTTGATCAAGCAGTATGAACTAGGAAAAATAGACCCCTTACTGAATAGAGAAGTGCATCAAATTGGAAAAAGGAGAAGGAAAAATAAATAATTACACTTGAATGCTCAGATAGGAGAGTATGAGATCGACTATGTGGTCCTCAACTTAGGGTCAGAGGTCAATGTCATGACGAAGCAGACTTGGGCATTGATGGGAAAGCCTAAGCTGATATATTCCCCTTTCAGGCTTCGCATGGCTAATCAGCAAGCTATCAGCCCATTTGGACGATTAGAGCATGTCCCAGTGCACATCGATGGAGTAAGAACCTTTGCAGATTTTGAGGTAATTGAAATTGTTGATGATAACTGCCCTTACCCTGCATTATTAGGAATTGATTGGGCCTTAGACAATTCCACTGTTGTTGATATAAACAAAAGATGCATGACATTTGAGAAAGCTGACCTTAGGGTCATTGCACCTTTAGATCCAGATGAGGGTCCACAATACACAGAACCAATCAGAGAAGAGGACCACACATTTGAACTGGAAAACATCTACAAATTAATAGCCAGATAGCAGGATTATATCAACCCTACAACTGATGGGAATCTGAGTTGACGAAGTGACAACACATGTTCATTCAACTCAAAAGAAGCGCTGGAGAACTGGAAGAACCAGATGTACGAAGTATCTATAAGAAAATGTGCTAGGCTAACCAAAGAAGTCCGTTGGATTGGAACAATAGTGAGTAATCTACCCACATTTGATGGGTTGAACCCCTTAGTAAACTTCTAACCAAAATTTGAGACAAGTTTACCAACACAACAGAGGTTGTTGGCAATGGATGAGGCCATGAAATCCACACCAGCAAGGTGGTGGGGGACACATAAAAGCAATATTACAGACTGGACATAATGTTGAACCTTGATGACAGTGCGGTTTTCAGCACAAGTAGGAAGCTACGAAGCATGGTACACAGGTCAAATTTACCAAAAGGACCATGTACGAAGCTGCGAAGAGGCTTGGAGTGACATTCCTAGAGAAAAATGGGTACACAGATTTGTCAATACGCTGGATACCACCCCGATTAACTGGTACCTTCAAGCAGAGTTGCACCTTGTCACTTTAGAATGGGAAGGTATGATCCATAATTTTATAACCACCTTTTTGTTTGACAGTGAATTTCCTTCTGTAGATCAAGAACTACAGATGGTGAGACAAAAAGTATTTGAGGAGGCATCTGGCCCCCCTTTGGAGCAAGAAGAGGATGAATGGACTATGCCCCTCCAAAAACTGCAGACCTGCTACAACATTAATGTTGACGAAGATGATGACCCAAGGAAGGTGAGTATAGTGGAAACAGAAGGTCAGAGAGATGTGGAAGGATTGGGAGTTGAACTTCCATTCATTGGACAACCAATAAAGATAAATAAAGTCAATATCGAGACAGAGGAAACACCAAATCTTTCCAATGTTGGAGATTACTGGGACACTGCTACCATTGACAAAATCACAGAATTATTGCATGAGTATCAGGATTTGTTCCCGACCAAGTTCACTTATATGAAGGGAATCAAATGACCTATGGAAAATGAGAATACCTTTGAAACTAGATGTGAAGCCAGTCAATCAAAGACTTTATAGATTGAACCCAAAATATAAGGAAAAAGTGAAGATTGAGATCGAAAGAATGTT
>JASDQU010408391.1:0-10627 GCA_032191745.1 Picea mariana
GATTTGGATATTGTTGTCTGTTACCTCCAGTGGAATGAGAGTTATTTTGATTTCTCCCTCTTCCTTGGTAACCTCTGCTTCTTCCTCTGCCTCTCCCTCTGCTGAAGGAGAATTGAGTTTTGAAGGCATTGGAGATTGACTCATCTGTGAGATGCAGTCTGGTCTTATGTGTCATCAGAGAACCAATTAGTTCATCTGTTGAAAATCTTGACAGGTCCTTGGATTCAAGGATTGCTGTTACAACCATTTCAAATTTCTTGGGTAGAATTTTGAGAATTTTCTCAACAATTCGTTGATCAGTGATGGTTTCACCAATCAGTCTGATCTGGTTCATGATTCCCATGACTCTGGTCATGAACTGATATACAGTTTCGGACTCTGTCATCCTTAGAGTTTCGAATTGCATCCACAAGGTCTGCAGTTTAACTATTTTGACCCTGTCATTTCCTTGGTAGGATGATTTAAGAATTGCCCAGGCCTGTTTGGAAGTACCAGTGCCTGTGATTTTCGAGAAAATTGAATCATCTACAAAATTCTGTATCCAGAATTTCACTTTGTTTTCTTTGGTCCTCAGAGTTGCCTGAGCAATTCTCTAAGCATTTGTCATGGCAGTGAGGGCAGTTGGATCTGGTTCCACATATCCGAGATCCACTGGTTCCCAGCACTCTTGTGCTTGCAAGAACGACCTCATTCGAAGAGACCAAAATTCATAATTCTTACCAAGAAGAATCAGACCTTGAGTTGGGCCTAGATTGCTAGACGACGCCATGTTTTTTTTTGAATTAATTCTTTTTTGCAGAAGTATAGAGGAAAATTTTATATTTACCTCCGATCGCCGAAACACCGATTTGCCGATGGCCGAAGGGAGCTTATCGGGCTTGAATTGGCCTCAGTCAACGTGTAATGTGACCACACGATTTGTGTTAAAGCGCTACGGGATTTTCCCCTTTTTTACCTTTCAAAATGCCGAAATGCGAAAAAATTTCCTTTGGACTTTTCAACAGTCCAGATCGTGTGTGATCTGACGGTCTAGATCTTATTGGGATATCGTGAATCGAGATTTCACGAGTTCTGATGATGAGTGTTTCTGACTCCTCGAATCCCCGATCTTCGATTTTTCGATGGCGCGTTCCTTTCGGGACTTTTCCCGATCGCTTTGATTGCCTCCACGTGTCCTAACAGATGGATGGTCCTGATTTCTCCTCAGGATATCGCGATTTGAAATGTTCTGGACTTCTCGTCTCCTGGATCTGAGATTTTCCGAATCCTGTAAAGCTGATGGACTCTCTTATCGAGATTTTTCCAAAAGCCTCGATCTCTGCCACGCGTCCTCACAGATAGACAACTCATATTTGTGTCGGGGATTTCACTGGAAAGAAACCCGATCACTTGTTCTCAGGAATCCCAATTTGCCAAATCTCGATATGCCGATGGGATTTTCCTTTTCGAGAATTTTCCCGAGCCTTCGGATTTACACCACACATCCTTAAAAGATGAACGGTCCTGATTCAACCTAGGGATATCGTGAATTGCGATGCTCCAAATTTCTGTCAACGTGAAACCGTGATTGCCGAAACGCCGACGGTTTCCTTGATGTTCGCCACGTGTCTGGTCAAATGGATGACTGAGATCTGATCGCGATTTTGCGTATCACGATTTTGGGAGTTGCGACACCAAATTTCTTTGACAAATTGAAACCCTGAATGCCGAAACACCGACAGTTTGCTCGATGTTCGCCACGTGTCCAGTCAAATGGACGACTGAGATCTGATCGTGATTTCGCGTATTGTGATTTCGCGAGTTGCGATGCCAAATTTCTTTGACAGCTTGAAACCCCGAATGCCGATGTGACGATGCATTGATCTACTGCCACATGTCCTCTAAGATGGATGGCTCATAGGTCTTCTCAGGATTTCACGATATCGCGTATCGAAGTTTTTGGAGTGCAATTTTCTTTGCGTGTCCAACTCCTGATTACCGATATTGTGATGGAATAGGATCTCGCCACGTGTCTCTTGATGGACGATCCAAATGACGTCGGGATTTCACGACTTCACAAGTCAAAATTTCTCCTACGTGCTTCAAACGAATAAACTTCGTGCACCTTCTTGGTGATCTAACGGTTGTCAGGCCTTTGTACAAGATCTGACGGCTGAAACTCTTTCTCCTTTTTTGTGCTCTCCTTGTCCCTTCTGGACTGGTTTCCCGATCTGGATTCGTTCGTAGGATGAATCTTACGGCCTTAGTGGATGTTATTTTCACCTGTGGAAGAAAGATTCGTGAATCTTTCAAAGATTTGAAAGAAATACATGAATTCTTCGTTATCTTCTACAATCTTTGACAGATTTGAGCGATTTCCAAGAATCTTTAAACGATTCTACCTTCTGCATGAATCTTTAACGAATTTAAGCGAAATCTTCAAGTTCTTTAAACATTCTTTTGTTCTGCATCTCTCCTGCATCAATCTTCGACGATTCTTGAAAATTACAAGAATATTTACTGTTTCTTCTTCTGCGTTCTCTTCGTCCAGGATCTTTCGAACGTTGTACGCTCTGAAACCTCTGCAAGCTTCCTACGATGATCTTTAGAGAGTATTACGGGCAACTCTCCAAGCCTTGTGAAAAGATTGTGTCGCGTGCTCTCAAGATGCGTGTAAGCTCTGCTTTGTGAGGGTCGTGTGGCTCTCCAGACTGTGTGAAGAGGCTTACTGCTGAAGCTCTGATACCATGATAAATTGTGAAGCAAAAGAGAAGTGCAGAGAGAAAGAATAGAACAGTATATTGAAATGTATGAAGAAGTACAAAACTTGTTACAATGCAAGAAGGTTGAGCTAAATACACTCAAGAAAGACAAAAATAGAAAGTACAACTGTCTAGTACAACTGGCAGTGTACAATCAGACTATTGAGGTTACATTATGTTTAACAGGGACGAGGAGGAAGGTGAATTTATAAGAACTTTATTGAATAACATGAGGAGATGAACTTATATCTGTGGCCACATTGAGAATTCATGGAGAAAGAGTTGCTGAAATGCCTCTCATTGGCACCCGTGTTGAGTATTGTCGCAAAGGAATGTGTCGCATTCTTGTCAATGAACTTGAGAAGCTGCTTCATTCCATAGGGGTGGAAAAGATAATTTTGCCAGCAGTGTCGGAGATTAAGCAGACATGGGAAAATTCATTTGGGTTTCAGGAGATAAGTTCCGTCGAGAGATTAAAGCTGTTAGATATCAGTTTTGTAGGTTTTCTGGACACCGTAGTGCTTCATAAGTTACTTAAGAGACACAACTCGGAATGAGAAATAGTTACAGGAACAATTGTTAGTGAAAATGGAGTTGATGTACTACATCTGAGTCTAGGAAGCATAAATGAAAGACATGAATTTGAGAAAGGAACTCATTCCGGGAATGATGAGATTACTACATCTAAAATAGGACCATCTAACACTGAAGTTGAAGAGGCTGTGACTCCTATTTGTAGTTTACCTTATGATACTCGCACATGCTCAGTGTGGTACAATAAAACTGAAGGAGAGAATTGTGCTGATATCAAAATGGGGAAGCCTTTGTTAAAAGATCACCAGGTTTCTGGATCAACTTCTGCTTCCCAAAAAAAGCACACAATCCAAGAAAATATAACTGAAGATATCTGCCAGTCTGAAAGTACTTCTATGGATGATGAGTCTGTGGTCGTTGTTGGAACTACATGCTCAAATCGTCTGGTGAGACAAGTAAGATGGAAAGTTGCATATTCATATCGTAGAAATGAACGTAAAACAGATATATCAGACGAGCTTCAATTCAATGACACGAGAACTGTATTCAAAAGGAAGAGGAGGAGTGAAGGCAATATCTACAAGAGGAGGAGGAAGGAGAAAAATGTTACAGATAATAATCACCCTGTCATCACCTGTGCCACCCCCTTAGGATTGTCAAATAACAAGGATATTCAGTTTGATTCATTTGGACTGAGGAAACCTGATGTTCAAGTATCAATTGACTGTGGGTCAGGTTCAATAACAGCTTTGGATAACTGTTTATCCACTTTGGAAGAAAGTGCAGCTCTATTTGATAGACCTAAATTCCCTAGAGGTGGGTCAAAGTATCAAGCTTCATATAAATCAGAAGGCTCCGAAGGAAATGTAGTTGGTAATTCAGATTACCCAAGATCTAATGAATTCCATAGGAAAGATGAATTTGGGTATTTGAGTGTTCTGAATTCTTTCAAGTATTTTTACAGCCGGCGAAGAAAAATAATATGTGTTGGCAATGTTTTGTCTGGTAAGATTCAGTCTGATGCATCATTACCAGTAGGATCTTCTATTTTGCAGTCCCATATAGTATGCTGATACAGATATTCACGACAATACAGAAAAAAACCATAGTAGAAACCATAGCACATTTGTTTCTTGCATCTTTGGTTCCAACAATGAGCTGCATGCAATTTTGCTATAGAAAAAAGTGGCATAAATTCTTCTGGAATTCTTCTTCTGAGTTCAAGCACTAACAATAAAGAGAAAATACCAGTCCGCGTATCAAGGAGCAACGGGAATGTAAACAGGGTCTCCCATTGACAAACAACTCGATCGTACGGCTTTTTTCTTCCGAACCGGTGACACGGGATTGTAAAAACAAAAGCGCACGGTACTTTGAAATTAGAGCATGGGACCGTGCCTTAGCCGCAGGGGGTTGGGGCGATGCCGGGCATCGCCAGCCTCCATGGCCAAGCCTCGGGCTCTAATTTCAAAGTACAAAGATGTTTACAAACACTCTTACCCGTGCATTATGTGTCAGAACAGTTTGGGTTAATTTTTTTGACATTTTTGATGGCGGTATACCTTTTGGTGGCTATAAAATGAGTGTCACTGGAAGAGAGAAGGGTATCTACAGTCTCAAAAATTACTTACAGGATTAGCTGTGATGCCATAACCGTGAGTGAATGCTTCTTGTCTTTCATCATTCTCAATTACACCAACAATTCTTTTCTCCAGAAACTCGTCACAACCTTACTTAACGATAACGAATTCTAACACAACTCTTAAACGATGAGGAACAATAATGCCAGTTTACACGATTCTCTAAACAATGACGAACATGACCCAATTAAGAACTAATTACGGTTAACATACATACTAACACATATATCACAATGTGCATCACTCAGGCTTGGATTTTCTTTGTGTCTTTGTATGTTAAAAAACCTTCTGGTTGCATAAGACTTGCCTTGTCTTTGTGTAAGGAATCTGTGAAAGTTCGAATGCCATATAAATTTGAGAAAAATGTCATTTTAGTGGTCAAACTTTGTTGGAATCCAACCAATGCCATATACTTTTATAAATGAGAAGTGTATAAGGCATTTGATAAAGAGGACTCAATGGGCATTTTCGTAGGCAACCTTTGTTATAATACAAGGAGAGAAACCCGTAAAATCTCAGTGTTTGTAAACAAAGTAACCACCCTAATTTGGTGTTTCCTTTATCTTGGTTTAGGGTATGCTATTTGTAAATAAAGTAACCTTCTTTTCTCTTGCTTCATGGTATGCTAATTATGAATTATCTAACATTTACTATAGTGAAAACAAGGTAAGCACACTAATTTGGTGTTTTCCTTCAGACTATGCTAGTTATGAATTATCTCACATTTACTACAATGAGATAATTACTAGAAGTATTCCTCTTTTCTAGGTTTATTAATTTTCCTTTTGACAAAGGCTTTGCCTAACCATGGATTTGCTACTTTTATTAATTGTTTTAATAGAGTAATTTAAGTAATTAAAATGATGGCTTGCTTCCTCTTTAGAGGAAGGAGTCAAAATTTGAGAAATCCTCTTGTTTCAAATTTATCATCAATACTGTATGGAGAGATATCGATTAAATAACAAAAGCAAGCTATATACATTACACCCATTATACAACAAACGGTGTTGTAGGAATTGGAAGCTCCATGCATACATTAATCACAATAGTTATAGAAGACATGTAAGGTTAATTATTCAGAATAAAATCTGTATATTTATATTTATATATTAGAATCATTGCAGAATGATCCGATCGAAGAAAAATAGGAAATCAGGGGAAGGGGAAAGACATATCAACTATCTACAACTTTACCTGGATCTCATAACAACAACATAACAAAAAGAATTCGCTTGCAATTATCTATTGTTCTTTGTTGCGCCCGGGGCTTGGCCATGGAGGCTGGCGATGCTCAGCATCGCCCCAGCCCCCTCGCGAGTTTTGTATTTGTTCTCGGCTTTAGGTAAGAATTATGATCTAATATTTATGAAATCATACTTCAATCTTAGATTATTTTTAATTTATCTTTTTACAGTATCTAACTTCATTATTTATTTTGTATTTGGTGATTAGGTACAACATTAGCGTCTTGCTTACAGAAAGGAAGGAATTGCATAGCCATTGAAAGTGACCCAATACAATGCAGTTTTGTTCAACAAAGAATTAATGCTATTCCAGATGAAATGCAAGAAGTTGGCTTGAGGAAAGGAAATTTTACTGAATCAAAGGTGGCAAAATTTTCAAAGGAACCTCCAGTACCATTAGGAGGAATAATTGGAAATGATCACTTTGGAGAACTTGCAGATATCAAAGAACTAATGGAAGAACAAAATGATACAATGAAAGCACAAAATGACGTTGAAGAAGAAGATGATGTGTCTGTTGAGCATGATGAATTTGGGATATATGATATTGTTGATTAGTTTAAAGATGGCTTTGAAGACGATGCTCAATTTTGCAAATTTTTGATGAGTTATAACTGTAATGATTTTACTTTCATATTTGAAAATAAGAATAAAGATGTATCTCTTTTTGTTTTCTGATGAATCTTTTTTATTGTTTCTTTTTCGTTTTATTTGTATGTGAATCAATATACATTGGAAATTTTTATTAAATGTTGTCATTTTTTTACTTCAAATGTATGAAAATATGAAAGAAAATGATATCTTTTTATAAAATTTAGACCTTTTTTGTTCAATTATGTCCATAAAAATGCTTTATTTGACATGTTATTTTAAGGAATATGTACCAAAATGTATAGGTTTTTTATGATATATGGCTATAAAATGTGTATTTTTTTTATAACTATTTAAAATCAGTGTTATTTAACTACAATGTTTATTTCATTTATTGAAGTAAAGGTAAACAATGTGTTAAAAATGATGTTTTTCACTATATTTAAAAAGTATGGAACAATAAATTAATTAAGGAGACAAAATTCTATGAAAAATCATAACTTCGAAAAAGTAAATGGTAAAAAACATTTTAAAGATTGAAAGAAGCATGAAAAAAAGACTAAAAACAGAGTTGAATAAAAACAATATATATATATATATATATATATAAAATTGAAAATAGGTGAAAATGAGCATTTAAAAAAATAATGTGGAAACATTGGGGATCGAAAAATTGAAAATATCAAAAATCATCTAAAACCAGAGAGGGGGTGCTACCGGTAGCACCATTTTTAAAAACGAGGTAAAAAATTGGACCCCCAAAAAACAAGAACTCTGGAGAGTTCTCATTAAGTTGGTAACTATGTTCACAAATTAAAGCCAAAATGCGCGCCAACCATTGCATATGATATGGCCACATGCGAAACTGGGGGCTAGCTCCGTTTGTAATACAAAACTCCCATGTGCGTGATATGATATGGTCATATGTATAAAGAAATACGACCGCAGGTCGGGGCTAAGCCCCGGCCTGACCCCCCGCCATATGCAACATTACACGAATTCAAATACAATACAACACATATATCAAATAAGGAACAATGCATGGCCCGTTGGCAAGGTGGACTTTGCAAAGGATTTGACCATTGGGGGAGGTCCAAGGTTTGAATCCCATGGAATCCATATAGTTTTGAACCAATACCCAATACAATGGTGCCATGTGGCAGCCCATGACTGGGCCACGTGGCACTCAACCACAAACCAAAAACTTCCACGTGTCGAAACATGATTTGTCCAACTGTCAACCAATCCAAAACTGCCACGTCACCTCTACCATGTCAGCGTATAGTCTCTGCCACGTCATCCTGTACAGACTGTATGGACTACACAGTCAACGTCCCTTTTTTTTTCTTGTTTGACGATTCAAACAGATCGCAATATCTCTCACTCTCGATGTCCATTTGAACCCAAATGAGTTGCGTTGGGTTCATAATGATGAGGCCTATGCTCTCATTCGATTTGAAGCGATTCCGAGCACTTTGAATTTTTGAGCAAAATTTGATCCCCTGATCACACCTCCCCATTGGGAAGATTTTGGACCTCCAAAAGACTATTTTCAGTCTATGTGAATATGAGGGTATAGTTCCCTCACCCTTCCAACCTCAATTCACTTGGATTTTCTTGGATTTGTACCTTTAAGACCAACTCGAAGATACTCCACATTTCCTTGTTTTGAAGTTTGCATTCTCCTGTCAAGGATGGTGTCTTCATGCAGTTCTTTAAGATATTCTTGGGAAAAATTATCTATAGAAGGAATCTGAACATGCTCTCCATGATCATCAATTAACGAAGGCTCATACAATTTCAAATTCTCAACATTAACAACTGCATACATTTGCATATAAGGAGGCAAATCTAAACGAAAGGCATTGTTACCAGTCTTGTCGATAATATTGAAAGGACCATATCAAATCGGTTTCAATTTTTTACCTTCTCCTTTAAGCCTCTCCTTACTGATGTAAATCCAAAACTCATCTCCAACTTGGAAACTGTGATCAACACGATGCTTGTCATGTCTCATTTTGTACTTAGCTTGACTCTTTTCCAACTGCTCTTGCACCACTTGATGTATCGACTGAATTTGTTCAATGAACTTTTCTGCCCTATCAATGTCATATTGACCATCGATAGCAATATCCTTCCCAAATATAAAATCTAAAGGATATTTGGGCAAATAGCCAAAACATGCTTCAAATGGTGATGTTTGAGTCGAAGAGTGCTTAGCACGATTGTAAGCATGCTGAATGTAGTGTAAATGCTCATCCCAAAGTTTAGGATGCTTGCTGCAATAAGCACGAAGAAGATGCACCAATGTTCGATTACCACCTCTGTCTGACCATCTGTTTGCGGATAAAAATCTGTGCTCTTTTTAAGTTTGGTGTCCATGAGTGCCCATAAACTCGACCAAAAACTTCCAACAAATCGAGAATCCCGATCAGAAATAATGGACTTAGGAAATCCAAAATGCACCCAAACATTTTGAAAGAACATTTGTGTCATTTGTTCAACTATAACTTGCTTAGTACAAGGCATCAAAATACACATTTTTCTAAATCGATCAACCACAACATAAACATAATCATGATTTTGTCTCGACATAGGTAAACCACCTACAAAATCCATGGAAATACTTTCCCAAGGTCGAGAAGGAACTGGAAGTGGAGTATACAAACCCAACTTTCGATTGCTAGGTTTACTTATGGCACATAACGGACATCCTCGAACATATCTTGAAACACTTTCTTTCATTTTGGGCCAGTAGCAATATCTTTGCAAATTAGCCACTGTCTTGCCTACACCAAAATGACCAGCAATAAGAGAAGAATGCGCTTCTCTTATAATGTTGATTCTTTCTCCCTGTGGAATACACAACTTGCCAAGATGATACAAAAGATTATCACGCACATGGTAATCCAATTCTTCAACATGGTTAGAGTGGCACAAACTTTCATATACTTCTTTGAAATCAGTATCTAAAGCATATTTCTCAACATAACTTTCATGCATGATAGGACTATGCTGAAGAATAACTGAAGCACTAATAGTAGGCCTTGAAAGCATATCAGCGACTTTGTTAAAAATTCCCTTCTTATACCTAATAACCAAGTGGAACTGTTGAAGAAAACCCATCCATCTAAAATGCCTAGCTTGTTGTATCTTTGTCTGTGATTGTAAGTATTGCAGTGGTTGATGATTGGTGTGAACAATGGTTTCTTTTCCCAACAAATAATGTTTCCATTTTTTCACACTTTGTACCAATGCATAAAATTCTTTATCATAAGTAGGATAATTAATCATGACACCATTAAAAATCTCAGAATGAAAACAAATAGGCTTACCATACTGTAGAAAAACTGCTCCCATTGCATAATTGCTTGCATCTGTTTGGATTTCAAAAGGTTGTCTTAAATAGAAGTGCAAGAACTGGCGCTGAACTGATCTTTTCTTTCAAAGTATCAAAAGCCTTCTGTTGGTTGCCTCCCCATTGAAAAACTTGCTTGACACTTGTCATAGCATGTAATGGAGCTACAATGGAAGAAAAGTTAGCAATAAAATTCCTCCAATATTGGCTTGCTCCCAAAAAACTTCTTACCTCTGTCACATTGCTGGGCTTGGTCCATTCCAAAATGACTTTGACCTTGGAGGGATCAATTTTTAATTCACCTCTACCAACAATATGTCCTAAATAAATAAGTGAAGTTTTTCCAAATTCACATTTGGACAACTTCAAAAACAACTTTTCTTTTCTCAAAACATCCAAAACTTGTTTCACATGTTCAATATGCTCTTCATGAGATTTTCTAAAGATCAAAATATCATCCAAGTAGGCAATAACACAATCATCCAGAAAAGGCCTTAAGACATCATTCATAACTCTCAT
>JASDQU010408399.1:0-10569 GCA_032191745.1 Picea mariana
CATCCTAATATATGTTATACCAAAGATGTGAATATTGTTTTCCCTCACCTGAGATGAGAGATATAGAAAAGGTTAGTTAAAAAACCATTGTGGGGTTAAGTGCCTTTCACAAAGACTATATGGTCAAGATGTATCATGTTCATAAAGAAATAATAATGGGTGAGTTTTTTTCATGTGGCTATGTTATTTGGATTTTGATTTAAAATGTGTATGTCCCACTCCATGCCTTAAAGTATGCAAGGGGTGATTCCATTAACCACTTCAATGATATAAACATACACAAGATTTATACTTTTCAAGTTCCCATGATGCATGTGAGAAGAGCATGGGTGGAAATATTGCATGGAAGATAATGACATGCATAAGGTTTTTAGTGAATGGTAAATTGCATCAAATCCTTTCTTAAATACCACTAATACAATATATCTAGTTAATAAATTGTGGGAGGAAGTAAGAGCCCCAACCATGATAATGAAATAAATGTATGGATTACCAAATACTCAATTTATATTAGTCATTTCGGTTTCTATCATGTATGAGGTCTTGGACCATGACATTGTGTTCAATTGAGTATACGTAGTTTTAAGTAGTCTCATTCACCATAGAAGGTCAAGTCACATGGGAAGGGAGAAGAGACATGTTTTTACATGGCCTTGTCCCTCATGGTTTGTGTACTCAATGAATGTGTACTACTAGGTCTTGTGCAAAAATAGGTATCTATGAGAGTATTCCAACATTTGTACTTATATGCCAACCCCTCTAAACAAAATCAATTATTATGAAGGATTCACATGGTTCACCAATTATTCCATCAAAACAATGAAGCCATTTGGGGATTGGCATGTGCAAGATGAAAGTTTCTACCATAGGATTTATGGGATATCTATAACTCCCCATATTTTATTAAAGTATGTTCCCATATGATTATTGGTTCAAGATATTTCTTTCTAGGCCACCCTACATGGGTGGCTAGGACTCTCAAAAGGAGTAAGAAGGATATATGGTCTAAACATCCTCTCACTATCAATGAATACCAAATAGAGGATGTATCCCATGGTGACAAAAAATATTTCAAGATTGAGGAACATTTTTTTCTGGTCGAAGCTTATCAAGGTTCATGACTCTTTTCATGTGGTCATGAATTGTTTGTATCTTAGGGCTTTATCTAAAGGCTTTGTCACAAACATAATGATCAAGAGGAATTATATAGAAGGGAAAAGACTTCCAAATATGTAGAAGGATGAAGGGGTAAGCAAGTATTAATCCACCCATATTGAAGGATCCGAGACTATAAGGTACTAGATGTATTATGTAGAGTAGAAACAAAATTGTTATAACAATTATAAACAAAAAGAGGAAAATATAGAGCACAATGACACAATTGGTTCTAGATATCATACATTTATTATGTAGAAAGCCAATTTCACCTACCTCTTCGAGGGGAAAACCTCCAGTAGAGTAGAGCTCAAATACAAAATGTTCTCAAGACAAAACTCTTTTGTGCTTTCTACTCCTCTTTATAATATTTCAATCTTATAGAGGAATATATTTATAGAAGAATAACCTTCTATTAATCTCTTACAATAGACATGTTCACATTATTACATAGGCCTTATTTATGAATTTCATCCTTTATTAAATAGAAAACATATTGTTATATCTACTTGATAGGTTAGGGAGGTTAGGACCCTAACATGCCCTATCCCTTGAAAAAACATCCTTGTCCTCAAGTCTTGATACAAGGAAATAGTTGTAGAATGCCAGTCTTCTCCCATGTGGCATCCTATGGAGGTGTATCTTTACACTAAACTAAAACTTCCTTGATTTTGCACTGATGGATACAACACTCATGGTGGTCCAAGACTACTTGGGGCTACAACCAGATAGATCCTTCTCCATCTGATTCAAGGAAACTAGTTTGAGTCTAGTGCTTGGTTCCAATCACTTTCTTCAAGCAAAAAACATGAAAAAATTAATGGATATTAGAATGACTAGGGATATATAACTTATAGGCCACAAGACCCATGCACTTGAGAATGGTATAAGGGCCATTAAAATTGGGAGCAAGTTTCTGACAATGATATTCTTTGAGTGATGTTTTATTATAAGGTTGTAGATGAAGAAATACCTAGTCTCCTTCAACATATGGCATTATGAACTACCCTAATTAGCTTGTTGCTTCATGTGATTCTGAGCCATGACCAAATTCTCTTGAAGGGTATGAAGAATGGAAGCTCAAACGATAAGGGTGTTGTCAACTTCCTGGAACTTGGAGACACCAGTCAGGTAGAAGAATATAAAGATGGATTTTGACTGTAGACCACTTCAAATGGAGACATGTGATTGGAAGAATGGTAATATGTGTTGTACCACCATTTAGAGAGTGGTAACCAATGAGCTCATTAATTTTTTTTTGTCATACGTGAAACACCTCAAATATATTTCCAAGCACTTGTTGATAGATTCAATTTGACCATCAGTCTGGGGATGATAGGTTGAGATGATATGCAATTGGATTCCCTATAGTTTGAGCAACTCCTGCCAAAATGTTTTGGTGAAATTTGGATCACGGTCAGAGAAAATAGAGTGGGGCATTCCATGAAGTTTGAAGATATTATCCATGAAAGTTTGAGCCACTGTGGATGTTGTGAATGGGTGTTAGAAGGAACAAAAATGAACATATTTGGAAAGGATATATACTACAACCATGATGATGGATTCATTTCTATATTTGGGTAATCCAATAATGAAGTCAATAGAAATATATGTCCATATAGCAAGTGGAATTTTTACTATTTCTCCCTTATTGCGTTGAAAAGTGTCAAATTCAACAACAAAAGTTTGGATGTTCTATTTTATTCCTTCCTAGAAAAAAGAACATTTGATCCTTTCATATGTTTTGTGAAAAACTGAATTCCCTATTGTTGGCGAAGCATGAAGTTTAGAGAGAACAATGAATTTAAGGTGAGACTATTTTCTTAAATACAAGCGACCTTTGTAGCAAAGCTCTTCATTGTTCCAAGAGTATCCCAAATATACATGATGATCTTGTTGCAATTGTTGGATTAGGAGAGATAATTTGGGATATTAGAACCATTCCTAGTGAACAACCTTTAACCGATCAGATACAATGAAGGAGAGTGAGAAGAGTAACCCTTCTTCTTCATATTTCCTTGAAATGGAATTAACAACCACATTTTATTTTCCTTTATTTTATATGATCTCATAATCATAACCAAACATTTTGGTCAACCACTTATGTTTCTCCAGAGATCAAATTCATTGATCCAAGATATATTTGAGGCTGCGATGATTCATTTTAATTTGGAAGCGCTACCCAAGAAAGTAAGAATGTCAGAGATCCATTGCATATAGAATATCCAACGTTTCCTTTTCATAGATGGATTTTCCCAAGTGTTACTCAGATAGTTTTTTCTAGTGAAAGACAAAGGTATTCCATATTGCATGAGAATTGTCCCAATGCCTTTCCTAGAAGCATCACATTACAGAATAAAAGTCTTGGTCAAGTCAGTCAATGCTTGAACAGGAGTTGAGCACATAGCCTATTTCAAGTCTTGGAAGGATTGATCAGTTGTGAGAGTCAAACTGAAAGAATTATTTTCAAGGAGAGTAGTGGAGGGAGCTGTAATTTTTCCATACTTCTGAACAAAATTGTGATAATAGCTAGTTAAGCCTAGGAAACCATGAAATTTTTTAAGATTTTTAAGGTGAGGCCAATCCTTCATATCTTCTGTTTTCTTAGGATCCACATGTACACCATCCTTTCCAACAATATGGTCCATGTACTCTACTTCAGAAGATCCAAAAGCACATTTAGATTGTTTGAGAAATATTTTGTGTTGAGATAGTAAGTGTAATACTTGATCCACATGGGCTAGATGGGCTTGATAAGTTTTACTATAGATGAAGATATCATCAAAGAAAACTAAGAAAAAATGAAAGAGGAAAGGATGGAAGACATGATTCACAAGACTTTGAAAAGTGGAAGGCACATTACATGGTAAGAAGGGAATGACCAAGAACTCATGATGGTCCTCATGAGTTCAAACAGAAGTTTGGGAAATATTATCCTCTTTTATACATATTTTTTGGTATCCAAAACAAATATCAAATTTGGTAAAGTGATAAGCACCACTCAATTCATCCAAAAGGTCATCAATGATAGGAATGGGAAATTTATATTTGATGGTAATTTTTTTGAGGGTGTGAAAATCAAGACACATGTTCCATGTTACTTATTTATTGAGTACCATAACTACAGGGGAAGAATAAGGGCCACTACTAGGACAAATAACATATGTTTCTAGCAATTCCTAAACATTTTTCTCAATTTCATTTTTTTGGGAAAAGGGATGACAACGAGGGAGAAAATTGGGAGGAAGAATACCAGGGACAAGGGGAATGGAATGATCATGGATGCTATGGGAAGGGAGAATTCCTTATGGATTATCAAAAAAATATTGGTGTTTGGAGAGGAGAGATCGGAGGTCGAGATGAACAGTAGGTGAGGGGGTCTCAACTGTTTGAATATAATGGAGTTGGAAAATAATGCAAGAATGATTTTTTTTTATTATTTTTTCCACTTGGTGGGAACTAATGATCTCAGCAGAGCTTTCCGTGATTCCGTGGAACTGATACTTTTGTCCATATTTTTGGAATTTCATGGTTAATTCCTTAAAATCCATGGTGATGGGGCCTAGTATGTGTAGCCATTAAACACTAAGCATAATGTCACAACTGCCCATGTCAATAGAAAACATATCATATTTCAGGTGGTATTGACCAATTTGTAGGCACACATTTTGAAAACACCCACCACGTTTCATGGAAACACCATTAGCAATCATGATTTGAAAATGGTTGACTGTACGGATTTAACACATGGTCTCTTGAGCAATGTGGCGATGAATAAAATTATGGGTGCTACCACTATCGACTAGGATAATGAATTTCCTATGCTCAATGTAACTAATTAACTTAAGGATTTGGGGAGAAGAAAGACCATTGAGGGCATTCAGCGAGATAACCAGTTCAACTTCGGGTGGATAAAAGGGCAGTGTATGATCATCTACTTGGGGTAGATCTTCAAAATGGGAAACATAGATCTTCAAAATGGGAAACATCGACATCCTCTTCAGAAATGGCCTCAGAAATGGCCATAAAAATATTTTTCTCCTTATACTTTTTCCCCAAATGTTTTTTTCATCAAAGTTGTAGAAAATATCCTTAAGTTTGTGTTCAACCATTTTTTCCCTGGTTAATTAGTGGATCTTGAGAGGAGTGGAAGGAGGGGAAGGATGTGTGGGGTGAGATCAAGGAAAAAAGGATGGTTTTCTATTTTGGGAAGATAGTACCTATTCTGATTATTTGGCACGGTGAGTAGCTTCAATCCAAGTTTGGGGGCAAGCCATTAGGACATGGGCTCATATTTCATCCTTTAGGCCACTACTAAAGCATTACCAGAAGGTGTCAAACATGTCGTCCATTCAGAAATTCAATTGCTCAAAAGCAACTATGTATTCTTCCAATGTACCCAAGTGTTTCAAGTTGGTCAAATGACCCAAATGATGTGTGTCGATGTCAAATAATTCATAAAGGTCTACAAAAAAATGATTCCAAGAAATATACCCTCGGCGTTAACTTTTACACCATTGTCAACATTTAGGATCCAAATAAAGAACACTAATACAAAGTTTGGTGAAATCATCAGTAATGTCGTGCAAGGAGAAATAATGTTCCATTTGAGTGAGCAGCCCATGGGATTCGAGCCATCAAATTTATTCACTTCAACTTTGGAAATACAATGTTCATGATGAAGGGGCTTGGAATGAAAGGCCACGGTATGAGAGGAGTCAACACCTTCTGGGTTTGAAGGTTGGTCATATGAGCTAGGGCCCTGGAATTAGCTCATCAATTTTTTTAGTTGTACGAAGTCACTTTTCACCTTGATGGGGAGGTTCTCAACTTTGGAATTGAGGGAATCAACTTCATAATTGATGTTCTAGATGTTATTATTTTTTTGGTTGATGTCATTTTGCAAGAAAATGACGGTGTTTTCAAGCGCTTGGCTGCATTTTATAGCCTTAATTTCCACCCTACAAGGCTAGAAGGGAATCCAATAGAAGATGAAAGACAAGACACAACTCCAGCTTAATATTTAGGACTTTTTGAAGAGTGTCTCTTGTCATACATAGGAAAACAAGTGACTAGTTGCTGGTATGCTATAGTGCAACCAAAAACGATTCTTCTCTAGTTTAGAATCCCTTACCTACTATCCTTTGTTTCCATTTTTTTTTATGTCTTCCTTGTTACTCCCTTAGAGTTTAGATCTCTCAGATCTGAAAGATATGGGACATATCTTTCTTTTTTTCAAAATTTTTGTAGTAGTCTCTTGTTGCACTATTGGTGTCCAATGACTAGTCTCTTGTTGTAGGTCCTGTAACCAGCGACACCCCTATAAATTTTGTAATATCCAAAATTCTCAGATTTACTTGTTCAGACCTGGATGTGTCTAATCTTAGAGATATGTGATTGATCTATACTTGTAACATATTGCATCTGATTGAGTCTTTTTGTCACACTTTGCATCTTCAATCTAAGTTCGAAGTGTGTTTGTGTGGCTTGCTCAAATTTCTTATGTACACTTGATTGTTGTCTAGTTATCCATTGAAGTTGGGAAGTGCAGCCAATAGATCTGATTAGATATGGTAGTGTCCCTTATTGATTGCATTTGGTTTTTTTACCATCTGGTGATTGTTACCAGGAAAATCTCTCTATGGCTAGGGGAAAACCACAACAGACAGAACAAAACCCATAAATCAAATCTAATCTCAAGTATGCTATATAAATGAAATTCCAACAAGAGAACTCTAGAATCATACCTCATCCAGACATCTGAAGAAGACCACCGTTGAGCACGTGACCCAAATATTTACACTTGCAAATTGTCCTCAACAACCGAGATATGCAAGTATGTTGAAATGATATATAATGTTAGCATATAAATTATCATAATCCATTAACATACATAACAAATAAACCCATGGAAATCAATACAAATATTTTTAAGATATCAATTGGACGAGAACATAGTATTTCTTTTAATGTAATCAACATAAGTACATAGGTGACAAAATTATGTAACAGAACATATCGGAACCAAGAAACTAAGTCCCTCTAGCTGGGCCTCCACCACTTCAATCCTCCACAAAGGAAATCTCACATGTAGGAGTCAATGAGGTTCTCCATCACAAGATAGGAAGCTTGGGGGATGAACACAAGAAGTTCATACTTTCAAGGACAAAGGGATGAAGACTCAATTGAGGTGAAATTTCTCCAGAGTTTCTTTTCTCTCTATGATGTGTTGAATGTCTTAAAGGCTTGTATATGGCTCAATTTGTATCCTCCAAATGGAATTGAAGGGTCGAATCAGAGCGTTTCCAGTATACAGAAGGTAAAGGATCATAGATCTCGTGACATGGCATGGAAACCCGACACATTTTTTTTATTTTTTGAGAACCAAACCTGATGTACACGGGCTGTAATGGGGCATCCCACATAAATAAGTGATATGTATAACTGGAAGGTCATGCACATGTATAAATGTGATTATTTTTATCTCTAGAGTGAACAAAAAAGGGGAAATGAAATCTGCAGAGGAAAATGGAAGGCCATCAAAGAAAGATGTATTTAGTTTGGAGAAATATTCTATAATAGATTCCCCCTAATGTGTGAGCTCATAGGAGTATCTTTGATGGCCTAAATACATTATAATTCCCAGAAGTGAAGTAATGAAGACTCGGCTGGAAGTACTAGTTACTCAAGGGAATGTTACAATTCACGATGAGATTGTACACATGGATACCAATCTGAATTACACTGCATATCCATGTGGATATATATAAAATAGTTTTTCATGGCCATGAATAGACAATACAAAGTGTACATATGCCATAGATTGTCATAGTCACTAACAAGACACGGTCGAGTCCAGTCTCAAAATCAACCAAAGATATATGTATACAATGGAGTACAATTTGCTCTTCCATGATCACTGAAGTCATATAGGTATTGGTCCGATGAAACAGAGGAGCAGAAATGGGGTGTTGCTACTATAAACTGGAAGTCTTCTACACTATTTGACAAAGCTGAAAGTCTACATTATGTTAATATAGTAGTTGAATTTGAACACGATGAGACTTCGTTTGATTATCGATCGTTAAGGTATACCGTTAACAAACACAAGACAACCCATCGATAATTAAAGTAGGTTTCAAGGCATCGAGTAAATTAAACAAGTGTGAATAAGGGTTTTGAGGTTGAACACTTGAAGAATCCATCGATCAGAAGACATTGATGTATTCCCAATTGTCGATGGTGGGAGAACCTTCCACTGATGACTGCAAGCCTCTAGGTACTAATAAGACTCTAGATCTCGATTACATAATAGATGAGTTGAATTTTATGGAAGGAGACCCAATGAAAGAAGAGAATTAAGTCATCTCTCATCATCCAACATGATGTACAAAGCAATAGATTGATAATTAGGAGGAGCTTGGATGAATAGGATGCTCATGAACCAACAACCATGTGTGTCTCTCACATGCACCATATGCAAGTAGTACATGAAAGAGGCCCTCTAAATAGCATCCAATGAGGAAAATTGTCAACAAAGGAGAGGAAACCACCAACAGGGATAATGGAATCCAAAACACTGCATGAATCCCAATGTGTGAATACATTTATTTCCATCGAACACAAGGGAAACCCCCCCAGTGAGAGACCAATGAGGAGATGTCATCTATTAGGTTCAAGTTTACCTACCAATGATGAAAGTAGGCCCAGAGTGCAAGGTAGGACAACAACTTCACATGATTCTAAGATACACTGAGGGTATGGATGACATGCAAATTCAATAGTTATAAGGAGTGGCCGACACAAGATTTATACTTCATTCAAACAAGAACATGAGATAGATGGATAACTCAGCTAGCATAGACTTAACACTAATCATTGAAAAAAGTTTTTGACACAGGAGGAATCAAAAACTCTCCATAGGGATTGGAAGAATAACCAGTCGGAGGAGTAGACTCTAAGTAATGAGAAATACAAATATTTACAAGATATCAATTAGACGAGAAAATAGTATTTCTATTAATGTAATCAACAAAACTACATAGGTGAAAAACTTCTGTAACGACACATATCAGAATGGAGAAACTAAGTCTCTCTAGATGGGCCTCCACCACTTCAACCCTCCATAAAGGAAATCTCACATGTAGGAGTCAATGAGGTTCTCCTTCAAAATATAGGAAGAGTTTGGGGGCTGAACACAAGAATTTGAGACTTTCAAGGACAAAGGGATGCATACTCAATTGAGGTGAAATTTCTCCAGAGTGTCTTTGCTCTCTATGATGTGTTGAATTTCTTCAAGTCTTGTATATGGATCAATTTATAGCCTCCAAATGGAATTGAAGGGTCGGGTCAGAGCATTTCTAGTATACAGAAGGTCAAGGATCATAGATATCGTGACATGGTATGGAAAACCAATACATTTTTTATTTTTTGAGCACCAAACCCAATGTACACGGGCTATAATGGAGCAACCCGCATACATACACAAGATGTATAACTGGTAGGTCGTGTACATGTATAAAAATGAGTATTCTTAGCTCTGGAGTGAACAAAAAAGGGGAGATGAAGTCTGCAGAGGGAAATGGAAGGCTATAACAGTGATTAGTGTTCATTTCTAGATGTACATTCATAGTGAGTTTTGGGTGAGAATATTGTAGAGACATTGGAGTAGAATTTTTAACATCACTACCAATTTCCCATATCCCTTGATTGTTGGTTTGTTGGTTTTCTTTTTGCATGTTTTGTTCTTGATTATATTAAGAAATTTTTTCATCACATTTCGGAAAAACAAAATTGCATTCTTATGAGATTTTGAAGCATTAGGAAAAAAACTACATTGGTCAAGTGTTTGGTTTGATTTCTTGTAATAATTTTGGATATGATTTGTTTGCATAGTTGCTTCATGTTTGAGATTGCATTTTCATGTGTACAAAGAAATATATCTCTTTGGCATCCCATATTTAGAATTCATCGAATTGAAAAATTCCATGATCATTCTTGCATTGCTTTGGTTGGGTAATGAGTAAATTTTATTGGATAAATCCATAAGTGCGGACACAAACCGATCTCCCTAGATCCACCTGGATCTAGAACAAAGCAAGACAGAACATGAATCTTTCCCTAGATTCTAACCATTGAATTAAATAGGAGGCAAGAACAAAGAACATACCTTATGATCTCTTCCTTTGGTATTTGTTGCTCCTGCTTCGCTCCAGTGCTCTCGTACAGTCAAAACCAAAACAATACAAACCAACCGAAGTGAAGAAAGCACAATCTATTCAACAGTCAATCTATGTATATGATCAAGGAGTTATACAATAAAGTGGAATTAGCTTTATGGGAAAGGGACATATTACTGTATCATATTAATGGAAAGTAAAGATTACAACCTGAGCCTTGATGTTGAAAACTTCC
>JASDQU010408402.1:0-10569 GCA_032191745.1 Picea mariana
AAATTTAAGGAGAAAATGTGGTGTGATAAAGAGTTAGAGGGAAAAATAAAATTAAGGTATTATAAAGATGTAATCAACCCTAATCTAGAAGATCAAAATTATCTATCTGTTTTGCCAAGTGTAAAGAAAAAAATAAGCATTGCTAAGATAAAAACAAATTGTCATGAGCTCCATAGTGAAATTGGGTGTTGGCCAATTCCTAAAACGCCATGGGATGAAAGGGTGTGTCACCTTTGTGACACTAAGAAGGTTGAAGATGAAAAGCACTTTCTCTTAGATTGTCCAACATATACCCATATTAGATCTCATTTTCAAAATATTTATCACACTACCAACCTTCCTAACCTCTTAACTCAACAAAAGTATGGTGATCTTGGAAAGCTTCTCTTAATGCTTTTCGAGCACATAAACAAAATTCTAAAGAATTACAAGCAATCACTTACCCTCTGAAGGTCCGATAGACCAATTCAGTCTTAGTGGACGTTAATCATCATCATCATCATCATATAAATATATTTAATTTTAGGGTTTTCCTTTCCTTTTTTAATTTTTTTTTTTTAAGTTTTCATTTAATTTCCTTTCATAATATTTTTATTTTTTGAAGTTAAAAAATAAAAATTTCTAATTGTTTGGTTTTTCATAGTTTTTTAAGTTTTTATCTTTCTTAAAAAAAAAGGGTTAGAATTTTTCATAAAACAATTGTTGTTTTTTCTTTTACTTTTTAAAAAACCAACTCTCATATTTTTTTTTCAATTTCTTTATTTTTTAATGTAAATTTTAAAAAATAAATATAAAAACAATTTTCAAGCAATGATTTAGGAGTCAATTTTGAGTTATTTATCGATGATGGTAGTCATTGTCGAGGCCACAATTTAATTTAAGTTATAATTTTGACTCCAAAAAACAACTTGGTGCTATGGGTAGCATCGATTTTCGATTCAAGGGCCAATTTAAAAGTCTTTGTCCACAATGACATTAGTTGTTAACACAATGAGTGTGAATGGGTCTGAATTTTAACCACCGTAAAAAAAAGGGTGCTACTGATAGAACCATTTTTTGATTTAGGGGTAAAAACAACCATGCTGAAAAAATGAGAACTCTGAAGAGTTCTTGTTAAGTTGGTAACTATATTCTAACTTGTATAAATTTCCAGCTATGAGTTGATAGTCTACGACCTTCACTACTAATTTTTTCTTCTACACAACCGCAAACCGAGGTGGGGTTACTTCTGCACTCAAGAATTGGACTATGTATACAAAATAATTATCAACCATTTGTATTGAAAATAAGTCCACATATGGTAAGTTGTCATCCAGGTTTCCTGTGTCTTCTCTCGATGATATGCGTGATAAGTGATCCAATCTTGAATTAAACTTCCCTAGTTTCACAATTACCTCAAAGTCATATTCCTAAAACAATAATATCCATCTTCATATCCTCCCTCACACCCCCCCAACCCCCAACACTAGCTTATTCACCAAATATATTATCACATAATGGTCTGTGTACATCTTAAAGTGTGAACCCAACACATAGTTTCTAAACTTCGACAATGCATATATCATTGCTAATCCTTCATGTTTTGTCATAGTATATTTATATTCTATAGTTGACAACTTCCTTCCTGCAAAGGCAATGGGGTGATCTATATCTCCTTCTCTAGGATGAACTAATACTGCACCTAAAGCTATAGATGATGCATCCATATGAACATGAAACTGCTTCCTCCAATATGGAAATAGCAAAATTGGCGTGGTAACCAATTTCAGCTTTAAAGTATATAAACCTTCCTAGGATTCCTCACTCCATTGAAACTTATTCTCCTTCTTTAGAAATATTTCCATCAAAGCTGTAATCTATGCATATCCTTTAATGAACTTCATGTAGTACCCTATATGTCCCAACACTGCTCATAACTGTCGCACTGAAGTCAGCGGTGGTAAATCAACAATCACAACGATCTTCATAGGATCCACCAACAATCCTTTCTTACACACTACATGGCCTAGTAAGATACCAAATGACACATATAAAATGCATTTATTCAAATTTAAAGATATTTGAAAATTCCTACACCTATCCAACATCAAACAAAAAATCTCAATATGATCTTTCAACAAGATAAAAACCGACTAGTCATCTAAGTATACTTCTAAGAACTTATGGATAAATTCTTTAAATGTTGCTACAAACACTCTAGAGAATACTGGTGGTGCATTCTTTAATCCAAAATACATCACTGTGTACTAGTAACACCCCCATTCTATCAAAAATGTAGTATTATATCTATCTTTCTGCACAATCTTGATCTAATGATATCTTGAAAATCCATCCATGAATTAATAAGATTCCTGACCCCCTACATTATTCAACACTTCAGCTGTAAAATGTGTAGGAAATGGATCATGTAAATAGGAATCATTTAATTTCCCTATATCTACACAAATTTTGATCACTCCTGTCTTCTTATCCTAAACTACCATTGGACTAATCCACTCTGATTCTGCGACAGGTTCAATAATTCTATCTTCTAACATCCTGTCTATCTTCTCTTTCACCTTTTTCTTATACATCGGGTTCAATCTGTATGGCCTTTGTTTTACTGGCTTAACATCCAACTTCAAGGGAATATTTATCTCTCCTAACTCCCCAACGATCCCTTTCATCTCTGAAAAAGTAGTCATAAACAGATCCTGATATTCACTTAGTAAGTCCTCTATCTCTTCTCCAAAGTCTCGTCATTTCAACAGTCTCCCATGTTTGCAAATTTGGGCTTATATTCAGTACCAATGTTTACTTTGTGCATCCTCAATGGCTTTGCATATATGATGGATTCAAGCCATGGTCCTTCTACTACGCATTCTCCTTCAGATTTTGGTATTTTCACATTTCTAGGATCTTTTTCCTCCTCTTGGTCTTCTTTAGAAACATTATAATAGTGAAAACTTCTCCAGTCGTCATAGTAATTCTATGTGCACTACATACATGTACTAGCTCTACTGAATCTTCTGCTAAAAAAATATTGTTCTTGATGAATTGCAAATATGAGTCAATTAAAGGAGCATCATCTTCAAAACTAAAATTTACCTTGAAATTATATGTTAATTCTTACCAATCTACAGTTTCTCTACGCACTTCCAGTTCCAAGTACCAATTCTTCAATATTGTATCCAAGGTGTGTACAAACAAATGTGTCCATTCTTTCCTAGGTACTCTTTTCCATGTAGCAATACACTATGTAACATGCTCCATTGGGCATCTCAAGCCTGTATACTTCTGCATAGTGTTTTCATTCTTTGTCCCAAACATAACTTGGAATAATCTTCTACACTGCTGCCAATATCTTATTCCATCTTTATGCACAACCCACCATCTTGTCAGGGTTTCTTTCATCGTGACATCTGATGCTAATAATATATGTTGATCTAAGATTTGCTTATCTTATGAAAGAAGCTACATCAATTATTTTGTCATACCTTGGAGGATCACATACCTCAATTCCAATCAATCATAATGCGCGGTTAATTTGAGCACATTTCCTTGTGGACACTTCATGCAATCTCTACTTCTGATTCTCCAAAGCCTCTTCTGAATCTGATATGCATGTGTTATCAGAAAAATCAGTAAGTGTTGACATAAACTAATCTTCCTAATTTCAACAAGAACTTAGAACAAAACATAGTAGAACACAGGCTTCTCCTTAGATTTTACTGTAATGTAAACTAGTACAAAGAGAGATAAATGACATAGAGTTTAAACGTCATTTGATCATCTCTAGTGTTGTCATTTATCCATATTTGGATTTGTGGGATTTTGAACCTATTAAGAAGCAAAAAACAACAAAGAGAGAGAGATCAACGATACATATATTCCAATAAAACCTATGCATAAGATCAAGGAGTTATACAATAAAAATGGATACACTTTTCTAGGGAAGAAATGTATCACTGCATTATATTGATGAAAGTGGAGAATGCAACCCATGCCTTGATGTTGCAAGGTCCCTTCCAATGGCCCTTTGCTTCAACACACACACCTTTGCTCCAATTATTTTGATGAAGAGTATTCAAAACATGACTTAGAAAGCTAAAACAAAGCTATCACAAGTAAAATCTTCAGCATAATTCTTCATGCATAAGCCAACCTAACTTTTCCCATGATAGATCCCTCTTTATATAGATTGAAGAGGGATGGATGAAGAGATTATGATAATCCCACTAAACCATAGAAGCGAGTGAGATCCAAACTGATCAGAGTCCACCACATCCTTGTGAAGATTTCATTCTAGAACCTTCGATAATTTCACCTTTTCCCTTTCCTTGAGCATCATCACGCCCTAAACACAAGCAATTTGCGACGACACCGCAGTCCATTGTGGTGCAAAATGTGAAGATCAAGGATCGTTGCACCCTTATCATTTGGCAAGGTGCGATGAACTTCTTTGGTGGGGTTTTTAAGAAAGGAGAGATGATTCTATTTCCTAGGGAGAAAGTCTTATTTCTTCAGTAGCTTTAGGGAACAAAGGAGTAAGAAATACACATATAATTTATGATCATGGGGGTGACCAAAATAATGTGTAACATAATGCCCCCCAAAGTATGAAGTTGGAACATATGACAGCCGAAATACTTTGTAGAATGTGTGTGTTGAGAACAAGGATCACATCAATCGAAAACCTGCAAACAATCAAGCATCTGCATAATAATATACCATTTACTAAGGTAGGCATTCCCATACTCAGACTACAAGTGAATCTAAGCATAAGTATCAAGTGAGTCATGGCCACCAATCATAGTACACTATGGATCCATGTCATCATGATTCAACATAGCCATGAGAAATACACTGTGGATCTATGCTATAATGACTCAAATTTGGACATAGCCATGAGAAATATATAGTGGATCTATGTGTCAGTACAGACTTATGATTACTCCATCGCAACCTTGATCTATGTGACAGTATCTAGGGTATTCATTTCCATCGTCATGAAGTATGAATCTATCCATGTGATTACAGGTGTCGAAGTCGAACATGGTAGAAACCACTTTATTACCAGCCATTAATGGATACCGTTAACACGTGTGAGGGAAATCACCATTTATGTCAATGACCCCCAAGGTACTCTATTACAATCCAACGAATGTGAATTAATGAGCTGAATTCGAACACTCAAATGAAATTTTCCAATTAGAGGCCAATGATGTTAACCCACTGTTGAAAATGAGGAAACCTGTCATTGAGGCATGTAGGTTCCAAGGTACTAAATGATTTCTAAGTATAATTATCGGATAATGAGATGAGGTCAACAGGAAAAGACTCATCACAGAAGGGACTTAATGTATCCCCCATCAATGACATGAAACATGTAACATATTTGAAGTAGATTAGAGTATAAAGTGATTCAGAATTGACTTAGTAAAGGCTGCCATGGTAAGAGTTTGAGGGTTGCAGATGGCCAACTCGATAGAAGGATTTTTTAGGTTGAACGTCTCTTGAACATATGAACTGTTGGCCCTTGACCAAGTTTTGGGAGATCCTTGGTCAAGTTTGACCTATTTTGGGACTTCGACATCCTGTCGAAGTTGGAGCGCAAGACGAAGCAGAGATCGCGGGATCTCGACCCCTTTTTGGGTCCTTTTTGGGATTTGGGATTATGTAACAGGTATGGGGATGTTGGCCCATGGGTTTACCCATGTTTAGGTCTATTTTGTAAAGTATAAATAGATGTCTAGGAAATGTAAGGAGAGGCATAGGCATATCTGTGTGATATTGGGATAAGTGCTAAGTATGGATTTTAGATGCTTTTTGCACACTGTGTGAGACTTGCAGAGCTACGTGCAAGTAATTGTAAGAAGGCTTGGTGCTGTACCCTAAATCGAAGAAGGAGGATTTGGCAGAGTGTGGGCATATCTCATGTCTTCTGCAAAGTAGGATTTTGATGCTATGTGGCTACAAGAAGCTTGACTGAAGATAATAAAGAAGAAGAGGTGGTGGACGTAGCCCCAGGGTGGGGGTGAACCACATACATGTTGTGTTGCTATGCTTTGTGCGATGTGTTGATGTGTTTATGTATTTACTTGCTAAGTGCTTTGATATATATGGATAGATATGTTTATGCTTTGTGCTAACGATGTATATGGATGCTAGATTTGAACTATGTGAACTTGCTTAGTGCTTAAATCTGCTAGGTCTAATCTATCTCTTTGTGTTAAGTGCTTAGATACGTTAGATTTGAATGAATGCTGCAATGCTCTGTTTTATCTGTGGAGTAGATACTAAGTGGAATGCTGATGAACTGTAGTTGATAAGTGCTCTATTAAGTATTAGCATCACATATATTTGTCCCAGCTAAGGTTGTAGACACATGAGTCCTGCAACCACCCATGCCTCTACCTTAGGTGAGACTTCATCTTCTTCACAGGTGTTGCCGAAAGAGTCGGTAGTTAGGGTTTTGTTGGTGCACTGTTGTAGTGTTGAACCTTGGGTCTACCCTCCCAACAGATGGTTCTGTTGTTGGGACATGAAACTGTGATTGCTGGGAACTGAGGAAGAAGAAGATTTGTGCAAAGATCCAACCTAAAATTGTGAAATCTCTGTGTGTAGATATGTCGCCCTAGTGTGCAATACTCTACATAGTTTGATAAGCTCCGTGCTAAAGAAAAGAAGTTTGATATGAAGAAAAGAGGTAAGATATGAATGCTTTGTGCTTTGATAAAGGTAAGAATAGTGAAAATTTCTAGATATGAAAGCTTTGTTCTCTGTAAAAGTAAGATAAGTGGAAATTTTTGTTTCAATAGTATGGATCTAGGTATGTTTGGTAGATTCTGTCCTAGCTTGAAAACTAGGGAACTAATAGATGAAAGAAGGTTTGACATGCGTAGATTTGATAAGAATAGTGAAAGATATGTTATACCTATGCATAGAAAGAATGTTTGGACTAACAAGTGGATGCAAGTTCCCAGAAATATATGTTTGTAGGTTAGCTACTATGATCCTAGCACGCAGTACAGGAAGAGCTGGGAATCATTTAAAAGAAAGAGAGGATTAACCCTCTGTTATAGTTGTAGAAAATCAGGACACCTTGCTAAGGAGTGCCCTGGGATAAGACCCAACTCTCTTTGTTGCAAAGCTATGGACCATGAAGTATTGGATTTCCCTAGAATGATTGCTAAGCTTGAAGGAATGAACATGAGACAAGAAAACCCTAAGGGAGATCCAAAAAATACGATTATGGAAAAACCCCAGAAAGAATCAGAGAAATTATTGCTACAGATAAAATACACTCTGAATGACCACCGACATGTCAGCTTATCAGAGATCTTCAAAGAAAAAGAATGAATAGAAGAAAGAATAAGAGCCTTCGACATTGACTGTGTTCTAGATGAGGAAACACAGGTTAATATCATGCCATAAAGAACTTGGGAAGCTATAGGAAGGCCTGCTATGATTCCTTCATTAAGAGGAATAAGACTATTCAAAGAAAAGATGATAAACCTATGTGGAAAGCTCACCTGTTACCTATGAATGCCAATGGGACCTCGACAGAGGAGGATTTTGAGGTTGTTAAATTTATTAAGAACGACACCCCACTTACCATGTTACTAGGAAAAACTTGGATTGAAAGAGATCAGGCTAGAAGGAAGGAAGAAGAAGAAGTTTTAGAGAAGAAGAAACAAGAGTTAAAATATTTCATGACTAGAAGGATCACACACTTGATTGAAGAACATAAGAATAGATCAAAGCTATTTAACACCAGATACATGGATGTCGAAGTTACATGAACACTAGAAGACCCACATAAGATTGAAGTACCTATTCCAGATAAAGAAGAAGTATCACCCTCGAATGTTAGGAAAGAATATCAACATCGCAAAGTAACTATGCCAAATGAAGATAAGAATCAAAATGGAAAAACGAATTCCAAGATGAAGCTCACTGGAAAGAAGGAAAAAAATCTAAGTAAGAAGAGAGCTATGATCGAAAAGTTACATAAGGTTCCATAGGGAACGTCGTAGAGAGGAAATTTGCAAAATTGGAGCTTTGCTGAGATAACAGAACAACACCACATGGCACTTCGCCAGGGTAAAGAAATATAGTCGTTGGGAACAATTTAACTGTTCAGACAACCCTTCGAAGGGGTAGAAAGGAATTTATGGTTCTCCACTAGACCGTTGGACCACGTCGTAACAGACATAACAAAGTTAATGAAGACTTCTCACCTGTTGCAAGAGATTCATTGCCCAGTTATCTATTTATCTCGTTGTGCCATGCACCGAGAACACTTTTGATAACCGTGAATCTAAGCCCATAGACTTGTTGATTTTACACAATGATCATTGCACTATTTTCCTCTATCCCATTACAATGTCTAAGTTACTACTTGACCCCGAGATTTCCAACCCCGAGTGTGTATGTCAGACAAGTTCAACACTGCAGAGAAAGTTGTCAAAGAAGTTCTCATCAACCTCATAACTAAATGAGTAATGTCAATGTCTACAGGTATACAAGCGTCATCGATGAGAGGAATGCAAGCCTCTCCGTTGACTGCTCACGGAGCTGGATCATCCCGACCATCAACGAAAAAGAGAACCAAGCATAAAGAAGACCTAGAAAATGCAAAGCCGATTCCAACAATATTGCTCGATTACATCCCGCCTCTGGCTGGCGCAGTGAATCATGATAGTGTGCCAAGAGATTTTGAGTACACCATGGTCATTGTGTACCTCCTGAAGGGGATGCATGCAGTTCACGTAGAGCAGGATAAGATCACAACATTCAAGTACAACAACTTCAACCTTGCAGATCGCAAGATCTATGGTATGCTCTACGCGTACAAGTACCTAACCAGAATGAAGGGGAAGAATTCAAAGATAATTCCCCAGCCGTGGACGATGAACCTTGTGTAGTCCACCCTTTTGCATGTCATGAAGATCCCACATTTCAGAAGACATTAGGAAGTCAACGCATGTGTCAAGTTGTTACTGTCATGTTACCATGGAGGCTACTTATGGCTATACCTCTGTATTACAATTGACCCAATGCAGATCCATAGGATCATAGGACTGAGTATGCAAGAACCCAACCCATAGGATTTTTATCTAGGAAAAGCCGCGGATCTCGCGTTGGCACAAAATATCAAGGATACATATGGCGATGTTGAGAAGGGAACAAGAGGCTATAAGATAGCTTCCATCCATAGTGGCACAGTGTGCCTATCATGTCAACTGATATATGGAAAGTTAGTAAGAAAGAACCGACCTACGCAGGTCATCGGCTTTGTCGTTGACCTCACAGGGAAGTGCGCAGAAGGCCTATAGATGAACTAGGTGAAGTACCTATTTAACTAGTTGGAACTAGAATGCCAAGAAGCACAGGATCAGGGTTATGAATTTCATTTCAGCTGGCTTCTAATACTCATTACATTTGTTTCCTGGGAGATGCTAGAAGGTGTGACCTTCCCAGACATAGAGCTGTTTGAACCGCTTGCTGCGAAGTTTTCTACCCTTTGGTATTCAAGTGATATGAACAAACAATGGCAGTCGAATGCCGTGTTTCATACATATTACCTCTAGCTAAAGAGAACCATCAAAGATGAGCCTCACATGGCTTTGAACATATTACAAAGGTTCCTACCCCTGATGAATTTCAATGTAGATCAACACTTCATCTACATTACAACGCGAGCAGATGAACATAAAGAGTAGCTCTAGTCATATTATAAACTTACAAAAGAAGACCTTGAGGAGATCACTAAGGAATGGCCCACTGACCTCCTTCTCCCCACCAACCCTGCAGAGATATCTGATCTTGACAGCCCATAGGACACTCATAAAGAACAAAATACACCCAAGAAGACTAAGGAGGTCAAAAATTTAAGCAGTACCTCAGGAAATAATACTTCAGTGTCACCTGAAAGAGGGGGTAATGATGAAGTAGAAGCTAAACAAAAGCCAAGTGAAGTAACACCACCTAGAGATGAGGTTGACCCCTTGAAGAAGAGGAAGGTTTCCCCCCCGAAACCTTCTTCCTGGAAGAAATCGAAATCCACCATGACCAAGATGCAGACTTTCCTCACCTTCGATGATTTTGACTTCATCATCGCAACCTTGAACGACGCTTCATTGGAAATAGAAGAGAAACAAGAAGCCAAGCAGGAAGAAATGTATGAGAGAATTGGAGTCAAACTCCGAGGGGTACAGTAGGCCCTTCAGTCCATCCACATAGTCTCCACTGCGCCCTTGCCATCGGGAGAACCAAATTTGGGGGATGAGCCAACCCAAATCCATCGACTAGAAGGCACAGTCGAAGCTCGGCTTCGATGAGCATAAGAAGAAATAGAACAAGCCACCGAGGCCTTCAAGAAAGTGCAAGGCATACTGGTAGAACAACACAATGCTACAGAACAGGAAAAGATTTCTCTCCAAGAGAAGTTCGATGAAGAAAAAGAACAGATGCAGTAAGGAAAAGAACATTTGCTCGCGGAGTGAATCGAAGTGAAAGAAGCGGTCAACAGAGCACTTTGCTCTGTGATAGTCTTAGAAATAAAGGAAGAGGAGTGAGTCACGC
>JASDQU010408405.1:0-10569 GCA_032191745.1 Picea mariana
GAATCTTCTAGAAGTAGAACCTTCTAAGAAGTCCTCTTACATTTATTATATCTAACTACCATAGTGGGCCTTATTTAATAATATAGTGGACCTAGTCCACCTTACATTGAATGACCTCCACTATTATCACTATGGGCCCTCTAGGCCCCTCCACTACCTCTCTAGCTACCTTACAAAGTCTATGGAAATGAAACAACATAAAGTCTGGGGTTGTGTGCATGTCTGAGGTGCACTACATGGAGTTGTGAATATAGTTTCGACAAAGTGTCTTGTGGTTACAAATTTGTTCTTGAGTTTCTTGCTGAGGTGAGGTGAGTTGTTTGACTTTTCCCTGTTGTAAACTGAGCTGGTAATGCTCATTGTAACTATTTTTTAATAATAAATACTTCGCCAGGTGTTAGTAACGATTTGCGCCCCATGAACTATTTATGTGTTTATCTTCGTTTATGTTCTTCAATTGTTCTTGTGTTCATGGATGCATGATTAAATAAGAATAAGTATTAAATTGTGTTAACAACTGTCTAAGTAAGAAAAAATTGCACTAGAGTACAAGTGTGACTCATCAGTATCCTAGAACGGAATATGGGTATGCTCTAGGTGAGGAGGCATAGTCCAGACAAAGTATTCTTGTTTTGTCAAGCAACCAAGGGAGAACAGTTGTGGTGTCGCACGTTGTCAAGAGACGAATGATCGCAAGATATTTTCAGGAATCTTGTGGGGTCGTGATAGTAATCCTCTCGAAGAATGATGGAAGATAATTAAGACTAATGGGGAAGTAGAGGTAAAGGATGGGGAAACATAATTCATTCATTGTTCACACGAAAAATCGAAAAGAATCTTATGGAAAGGAAAAATGAAGAGAGGGTAGAAGAATAGAAAAGGAAAGTAGAGAAGAATCTTGAGAAGCTCAATGTTAAAAATAATAATAAGGATAATATATATATATATATATATATATATATATATATAATTTTCTTAAGGACTGTAAGATACACTCTCTTAGACTGAGACTTGATATTGACACGAATGTGCCTATAAATGTTGCATGTTGAGAATAGGTATTATTCCAATTTAAGAGTAGATGGGTCTATTGAGACATTCTAAATCTAAATTTCATAAAATTTTCAAGGTTAATGAAAAGACCTATTAAACCCATTTTTGATCCATAAATGAACGACTTATAACCCACTCACTTCACCAACACATATCCTCTATGGAAATCTCTTTTGAAATTTGTCCCAATCTTGCAAAAAGTGTCATTCCTTCAAAAAGGCTACTAGGCCTCTTTCCTCTACCCTATAGAAGGTTTTTGTCTCTTCTATATTCTTATCCTCATTGCAAGGATTGTTTTAGCAATGGAAATCAATAAACCCACTACTTCTTAGTTAGGAATGTAATTGGTTGTAAACACTCAAAGGATTGTGAGTTATTTCTTTGTTGTTGAGTCTCAAAAGGAAAAGTGAATGACTTTGTTCGTTATGTTTAAAGCTTGGAAAGTGCATCAAGTCAATGCTAATATTGGAAAACAAATGCACTAAAAATATGTTAATAAAAATCCTGCAAGTCCTCCAAGCCTTGCTATGCAACTTATTGCAACTAAAGATTAGCAAGATAGAACATGGCCAACTGATGAGCTCACATAAAATAGTGAATTCCAATGGGCTTGCCTCCCAAGAGAAATGGTAGGTATTACAAATTTCAGTGTTATTTCCACTTCTATAATTAGTTGGTTGTATTGGCATTCAAGTTGTTGTTGAATCCATGATACTCGAGGCCCAAGTAAAGTTTATATAATTTCTAAAATTCAAATGTTATCCCAAATGATCACAAACAAATAAAAAAGAAGTGACGACCTAATAAGGTATAGTGTTCAAGAGGAATAGATAGTGTTGTAGCTACTACAACTCTCAACTAATGTTTATTTCTTCCTCTATTTGACTGCCATTAATTTAGTCGGATCTATCTCATGTTGGATCACATAGAGTGTATAACTTGGCATGAATTAAATCAACCAATAATGTAGAATCACCTAAGGAGAGATGTGAAGTCATCTCAGCACGAAATAAAATGACCAAGGGGATGTGAGGTCATCTAGGAAAGTGGTAAATGGCCCAAGGAAGTTTAAAATGCCCCAGTAATCGGAAAGCATTCCAATCAAGTGGGAAAACATCTCATGCAATTGGAACTCAACCCAGGGAAATGAATTTGACCAAGAGACAACACTAACAACCTCAATAGACAAAAAATGACTATAATTCAGAGATCAACTTAGAAACCAAGCTAATAAATTGCAACATCCACTTAATGGCAACCCCATATCTCATATGTCAGGATAAATTTAATTGTGGGCATCACAGAGTTGTTGGATTCACAAAAAATTGCATGGGAAGGGAATTTTTGAGTGTTTCTAATAGGAACACATTAGTTAGTTCTTCATTTTCGTTAGGATTTTAGTTACTGGAAGCATTAAAATAAACAAGAATCCATACATTATCTCAAAAATGAAGCAAGCATCCAAATTATAGATTAAGACAATGAATTCACACATAGATTATTTTTCACAAACACAAATAATTATCCAAAACATTCAAGACACATTGGACACTATGTTTACCCTAAAAATCCAAATGGGAAAACTAATTTCAAATCGGGGCTTAGTTCTTCATTCTGAAAATCTTTGGTTGCATTTCTTTCATGGCTGTCTATGCATCATTCTCTCTTGTAAAAAGGACCCATTGACAATAAAAATATTGAGAGAAATAGAGAGGCTAGGGATAAGGGGAAAGCCAACAACCATGACCCGTCATCTCCGATTCTTTATCCTTTCTCTCCTATTCTATTTTTTTTTTTATTTTCATTTAATTTTTTCTCTAGTCACATTTGTCTCATTCAACTTGTACATTTTCTTTTTTTACAATGTTTTCAAACCATCATAAATTGTTGGATTAATATTGCAAGTACTATGTCTTACATCCATTTGTCAATTTGGATCCATTTCATATCACACCTCCCCATTGAGAGGCTTTTTGGTCTCCAAAATCTCAAGGAAAACAATCTAGATCAATGTGCCTTTTGTTTGCTTCTTTAGAACGTCTCTCAAACTATCACTCTTGTCTACAACTTTGAATTTGGCTCAATATCTAGATCATGGCTCTCTATATTGGCTCTAGTATTGGGTATGGATCTGTCTCTCATTCTTCCTTGCTTGTTCCCACAATGAAAAAGTATTATATGAGACTCTCAACTATGATAAATCTCTAGATTTGAACTTTGCAATCAACATTCATTCCCATATCTCTCTTAGAATTGGAGATGGTCCATATTGGTTGTCAATGAAGAAAATTTGAATGTTGGTATGTGTTTTCTCAATGTGACCCCAACATGTCATGCCATCACATAAAAATTCCTCACGGGAAGTCTGGTTTATTTCTTCTATTAGGATTAGTTGTGTCCTATCATGGAAACAACTCTTTGTTTCTTGCACATGCTTACAAAAACTCATGTTGTTCTCCAAAATACCTGCAAGGTCATTAGCTTATGTGCACCAATATTAGACACAACTCCAGGACGATGTTCCTTGAATTAAAAATTAGAAACAATAACTAGATTGTGGATACCCTTGGCATCAACCTATTGTCCATATTGTTGGTTTCACTCCTTTATTGATATAACTTATTTTCTAACTTTCACCCTTTGGACTCAAGATAAATATATATCTTTATCTTGTTCAATATTCCCTCTCCACACTCTTCTCTTGTTTATGCATTCTTTGGGGTGAAGATTTGGATAAATGTAAGGTATTAGATGTAATATAATATGCAGTAAGAGGAAATTCAACTGATATCAATGGAACAACAAAATATTGAGAAGAGAAATACAAGAAATAATACTTTTATTCAAATAAAGCAATGTTCACTTGCCTCTTCTAGGGGGAAACATCTAGCAGAGCAGAGCTCTATTACAATAATTCTCAAGACAAAGATTTATCATGTCTCCTACTCCTATTTATACTAATTCTATCTTCTAAAGAACATTCTAGAGGAAGATATTTCTGTAAGCGGAAGCTTCTATTAGGTCTTCTTACATTGACTTTTTCATATTTATTAAATAGTCCTTATTAACTAATGTTTTCCTTTATTACATGGAAAATATATTATTCTATCTACCTGGGGGTTAGGTAGGTTAGGTCCCTAACATGCCCTCCCCCTTAAAAAAGAGCCTTGTCCTCAAGGCTTAAGATGAGGAAATTTCTACAGAATAGTAGTTGGCTCCCTGGTGGCATCTTCTGGTGGAGTATCCTTCCATTGAACTAACACTTCTTGGATGGTGCGTTGGTGGAGACGAAGCTCTCGCTGGTCCATTACAACAAGTTGTGGTTGTAACCAACTGGAAGCTTCTTTATCCAACTCTTGTAGGCTAGTATATGCATGGAACTTGGTGCCAATCACTTTCTTCAGGTAGGAGATGTGAAAAAAATGATGTCGCTTGGAGTGACTGGGAAAATCCAATTGATATGCCACTAGCCCCACATGTTTGAGAATAGTATAAGGACCATTAAATTTGGGGGTGAGATTCTAACACTTTTAAGATTTGATTGAAGTCTTATTGTATGGTTGTAGACATAGAAACACTTGGTCCCCTTAACAAAATTGATGTTCAAACCGACCTTGATCTTATTATTGATTCATGTGGTCTTGAGCCATAACGAAAGTTTATTTAAGAGTATGGACAATGGTCATGTGGGTTGTAATATTGTGGTGGACCTCATGAACCTTAGAGACACTTGGCATGTATGGAAGAATCGATGGTGGCTTATGTCCATAGAATGCTTCAAAGGGAGTCATGCAAGTAATTGTATGGTAAGAGGTGTTATACCACCATTAAGGTAAGGGTAACCAATGAAGCCACTGATGTTGTTGGTCGGATCCAAAACACCTCAAATATGCTTCTAGAGACTTGTTGACCTGTAAAGTATTTATCGTCACAATTATAGAAAATAGCCTTGAGTTGGCATTCAACCATTTCTACCCATGTTAATTTTTGGACCTTCAGAGAAGTGGCATGAGGATTAGGGGTGTTTGATTTAGGGTGGGGAACAAAAGTGGGGTTTCTTCTCTTGGCCAAGATGACCTGTTGTGCCTCCTTGAAACTCTTAATGGCTTCTAACTGATTCTGGGGGTGAGTATTGATGACCTTGGCACATATTTCATCCTTGAGGCCACTGATAAAGCATCCCCTGAAGAAATCATCTTCCATGCCCTCCATGTGGAAATACAAGTTATTAAAGGTAGAAATAAAATATTCCACTGTTTCAACTTGGTCAGATGTCCTAAATGATGGTTTTATGTATCAAAGCATTCATACAACTCTGCAAAAAAATGTGACCAAGAAACATACCCTTGGCATGCATTTTAGCGCCATTTCCATCATTCCAGATCCAAATAAAGAATTGCATAACAAATCTTGGTTAACTCATCAATGATACCATGCAGAGAGAAATAGTGTTCCATATGAGTAACCCAGGCATGTGGATCAGAGCCATCAATTTTTTTTACCTCAACTCTAGGAAGATGGGGGTCATGAGGTAGGGAGTTGGAATGAGAGTCTAGAGGATAGTTGGAGTAAAAACCTTTAACATAGAGAGGTGGGTTAGAGGAGGAAGGACCCTAGAATGTTTTCATGAATTGGTGTAGAGAGGAATGGAATTCATGAATTTAGCTATCGATTTGTTCTTGGATAAGGTACATTTTTGTATGAATGACTGAAATGTCCCTATTTACTTGGGCCTAAATGGTAGTAATATCAATACTCATTTTCTGATTGGTTTCTTCTTAGCGGGTGGGAACTATGTGGGGATGAGGGGGTCAATGGATAAAAAATCATATAAGTGATGTATAACACGATGATCAGGGTGAGGAGAGGAGACCATTGGGATAAGTGGGAAATAAGGGTGTTGGGAAGGGTATGGATCCATGGGGTGAAAAAAAAGGTTAAAAATGATAGGTATCACAGTGATCAAGGAAAAAAGGGGAATACAATGAGATAGTTATGAAATAAGGGTGCAGGAAGGAACCCATTTTTTTTTTAGAATCTTGCGGAGTTATGCATGGGACTGAATAATACTGCAGTGACAAAATGCCCAAATTCTTAATAAAAACAAATGCATAGTGATTTCTCCACGAGAATGGAGGAGGCGGGGTTGCGTGGAAAAAATATTCTTTATGTTTATTTTCTTGTATGTTTTCCCTTGGGATAGGGTTTGCAGGGTGCCCATGGACAAGGGTTTTCCCTTTTCTATAGATCTTTGATATACGTGCAAGGTCAAATAGTAGTACTCGACCCAATATCTAAGGGAAACAACTAAGGAGGCTCGACCATACTCTTATCCATACTACCCGATTACCCAGGTGCTAGAGAGTATCTTCTTAAGTGTTCTTCTCAATGGCACTATAGAAATCAAGTGGTTGGTCAGTTAATCCAAGGTTGGTTTTAGGAAACCTAGGGGACTCCCGATATACCTACTAATACATGGGAGTGATGGTCATGTACAGATTATGTCTATTGCAGTACTACTCGAGGAGTACCAACAGAGGTTATAGAGGTTTCCAACAAGGGTGAAACTTTGGTTTCTAGGCAACCACGTGAGACCATCTGTATAGCCTGTGCGTAGACTTCCCCATTGTAGTTTTACCTGTTGAAAAACGTATCTCTATGGTTAAAAGACATTGGCTACACATCTCTACCATGAAAACAAAATTACCCACAATTCCTGCCAATGAAAGTTCTCTAATACCACTTGTAACTTACCAGATGTAATATAATATGTAGTAACATGAATATTCAATAGATTTCAATGGAACAACAAAATATTGAGAAGATAAATAAAATAAATAATACCTTTTTTCAAATAAGTCAATGTTCACTTGCCTGTTTGAGGGGGTAACCTCCAGCAGAGAAGAGCTATGTTACAATAATTCTCAAGAAAAAAATTTATAATGCCTTGTTCTCTTATTTATAGTAATTCTATCTTCTAAAGAACATTCTAGAGGAACATCTTTCTAGAAGTGGAAGCTTCTATTATGTCTTCTTACATTCACTTGTTCATATTTATTAAATAGGAATTATTAACTAATGTTGTCCTTTATTACATGGAAAACATATTATCTTATATATGTGAGGGTTTAGGGAGTTTAGGTCCCTAACAATAAATCAACCAACATTTTGTTTCCTAGAAACCACGTAAAATTGTAGTGGTAGCAAAAGTTCTTGTTGTTGTTTCATGGACTACTTGAGATAAAAAAAATCTTCCTATCCGCATGAGTTTGGTGTTGTATTAGGGAATATTTATTTTCCTTCTTCCTATGAAATGAATTTATCTTGTGATATGTGGTTTGATTCTCCAAGCAATATGACTCAAGATGAACTTTTCTCTATCAAAATGAGCAAACCTCTATGAGCAAACCTCTACGTACCAACAATTGATGGTATTGTGGCCTTTCCTCTTCCAGTATTAATATCCTTTCCTCTTCCAATATTGAGAAACAACGGATGTCTTTTTTAATGCAAGCCTCTAAGTATTATTCTCCTTTTTTCCTTGGTTGATTGTCTTGTTTATTATTCTAAGTATAAGTGTAGGATGAGTCCTTGCACTTTCTTCATCACTACCTTTCTTCAACCTGCCAAAAAAAGGATGAGGTGGTAGCACACTCCTGCTTCACTTACTACTACTCTTTCTCTTGATGAGAAATCCTACTTTTACATGTATTTCACCTTCACAAAATTGGTCTTGGTTTCTGTTTCCTTTTTCTCTCTTCCATTGAAAACTAGGACTTCATGCTTGACCCATGGTGTAGCTACAATGGGTCTCAATATGCCTTGTATTCTATTTCCTAGACCTTATCTATCATAGCCCATCTTCCTTAAGAGTTTAGAAATAATGCCTCAAGTATCATTTTGAAAAATTTCACCAAGATACTCTTAAGAAATGTCTATAGAAGGTGAACTTACTAAATTTGTGTCAGTGATGGTACTAGATTTTGTAGTGGCCATCGAAAGTGGTTTTGATTCTCAATGCTCTTGGAGAATTGCTTGTAGATTTCCCAAGGCCTCCTCCTTCTTTGCTATATCCATATGCATTTTTTCCATCATATGAGTGAGCCTATATTATTTACGTCTATACATCTGGATGAGTTTCTCACCAAGGTCTATAGGGTACACTTTCTGCTTGTCCCATTCTTTCATGATTGTAGTAATGGAGGAGACTTGGCGTTCTTCAAACTTTTTATTTATTAATGGTATCACTTTGGTAGAGGTCTCAAAGTGCTTCTCCATATCTATCATCCTCTCATTCAAAATCTAAACCTACTCCTTCAATTTCTCATTCTCTTCTCGAAGCTAAGGATTTTTGGCCCTTAAGTCTTCCAACTTTTCTTTTCTTGTTTTATCCATCCTAAGGTCTAAAATTTCTCTTCAAATTTATGGCATCTATGTCATGGTCAAGGATTTAACTTCTTTGATACCTTATGATTCGTAAATGAGGGACTTATAGACCACTATCTTCACCAACATGGATCCATTGTAGAAGTCTCTTGCAAACTCTATCTCAATGTTCTACCAAGTGTTCTACCTTTAGAAAGGATACTAGGCCTCCTTCCTCTGGCCTATACAAGGATCTCAACTCTTATCTATTCTTCTTTTATATGCAAGGATTCTTCTACTAATGTGAAAGACATTTGTTCTTGTGTAGGTTGCACACAAAAACCATCTAGCAATTGAAATCAATAAACTCACTATTTCTTAGTTAGAAATGTAATTGGATGTAAACACCCAAAGGATTTTGAGTTGTTTCTTTGTTGTTGAGATTCAACAACAAAATTGAATGCCTTTGTTGATTTTCTTCAAGGATTTGCAAATTCCCCAAGATGATGCCAATAGTGGAATACAAATGCACCCAAAATATGTTAATAAAACTCTTATAAGTCCTCCAATCCTTAGTATGAAACTTATTGCAGCTAAATGTTAACAATTTAGAAAATCCCCAAATGATGAGCTCACATAAAATAGTGAATTCCAAAGGGATTGTCTCCCAAGAAAAATGGTCGATCTTATGAAGTTCAGTGTTATATACACATCTGTAATCAATTGGTTGTATTGGAACTCAAGTTGTTGTGGAACCAACTATACTCAAAGCCTAAGATAAGTATATATAATTTTTGAAATTAGGTTGTTATGCCAAATAATCACAAACAAATAAAAAAGAATCCGCATCCTAAATTTCTCTTTGATGAGTAATAGTTCCACCTCAGAAAAATTCACAGATGAGTTTCGATGATTGTAACAGACCAATGTTTTTAAACGATTGCTATTCACTAGTGCATTTAAATGATTATTACACAGTAGTGCGATATACATGTATGGACACAATGATTATAATCATTGTAATAAATGCATCGATGACTGCAAAAGCACATTGTTTCCTCAATGGTATTATTACCATTATCATTATTATTATTATTATTATTGTTACCAAAACTTCAAAAGTGCTCAAGGATATATATGCACCCATACTCAATAATTTCAAAATATACTATATGTACGAGTGTTTTTGAAATATTTAATATGCAATGATAAATATGAAATAGTTGTGCATCAATGAACCTTGTTGTTTGAAGGTGCTCAATAAAATCTCTAGATTAAAACCTATGGTTGTCCATATTTTAAAGTTATAGTGAACATTCACTAAAATTTCCTATGTTAATAGTGAAGGTTTTAGTAGAGTTTATTCAATCATTTTCTGACTTTTTAGCACTAAAAGCTCCACTAAACGATGTTTTTCTTGTACAAAGTAGTATATTCTAGGATGAGGCCACAAGTCTCTAGGAAACACCAATTGTTTGTTCAATACAATAATATCTAGAAACATACACTATTTATATATAATCACTTGTTATCCTCTTTCTCATATACAATCATTAAGTCCTAGTATACCACCTTTATGTATTTCACATAACTAGAATATAGTTGTTATCCTAAGTGAGTTTCTAGATTCCTACTTTGCCTCCTCCTACTTTATCTCTTGATGAGGTGTCGAGGTGATAGCAATTGAGATAATTTCATTATTGTATTATATATTGTATTATTAAAATGAATACAAGTACATGAGATGGCTTTACACCGTTTCCACCACTTCTTGTGTCTCTTATCTTGTTTGATCCTGTCTTGATATTGTGCGCTCAATATATTCATCACTAACCTTAACTTTATATATATATATATATATATATATATATATATATATATAATTTATGGATTATTGAACCTTTATATATACAAACACTTCTTGCATTATAAATAAAATATAGCTTCAAAGCCCTAACATTGACATAATTGTACAACATTTAAAGTATTTCCTCCCAAACTTTAAGAATCCAATATCCCATTTCATTTTAAAATGTAGAATAATAAACAATAATTTATAGTAATCCATTCGTTGTTCAACTAGTGTAAAGCCACCCTACACCAAAGAAATTTGTGTATAACGTTGTTGTTGGTCACACATATCCTTCTTTA
>JASDQU010408407.1:0-10569 GCA_032191745.1 Picea mariana
AAATATAGTTGCACCAAATTAAGTATGCCAAATAAAATTAAATCTATAAAAAAATCAATCAATATGTTTACCAGAGAAAACTCCTAGTCCTAGATAATCATGAGTGGTGTACACACATATGCCATACAACATAAAATACCTCTCCATTGGGATGGGTCTTGATACATCATATACATGTATCCATTCCCATAATTGTTGAAATTCATCGATCAATGGTTGGACGTAGATATCCATTCTCGTCACTTGTATTCTACTCGGGACTATGAGAGCCAACATAAAATTTTCATTCTTCATGGATAACCATGGGGGTATTTTTATTGATCACGCTACCACTGGCCAAACATAATAGTTGGTATTTTGGAGGGAATACAAGTTAACTCCATCCATAGCTATGCTCAATCATAGGTTTCGTACTTCATCCTTGAATTTATTGGGCCATGTATCCTCTATATGCTTCATGACAATTGAAACTGCTGGGATTCACATAACTTCTATCTCACTTCTATGTGAGGCATGTCACCCCTACAACATGGCTTATATTTTTCAACATAAGAGCCTTTGAATCCTTAGAATTATAGGAATGTGCCTCAATATCTTATGAGGAGGACCATGCACCTTACCCTTTTTTTATTTATTTATGGTACCTGTCATGCCTACATTCTGGAAATATCTCTTTGTCTGCATATTCATTTCTGTATAGAATACATTCATTCAAACATGTGTGGTATGATATGTACTCAACAACCAACATTTTCATCATTTGCTTTGCCTCTATGCATGTATTGGAAAAGACATTATCACTCAGAAGTACCTTATCTTTGAGTAACCTGTAATTAGTGGGAAATAGAAATGTACATTGTCATTAAGCATGAATAAAATCAACCCTTTTCTTCCTTCATTGTGTGACAAGATTCCTTAAAAAAATAGGGGACTTAATGGTTAGTTACCTCAAAATGCCAAGAAACACGCGTCTGACATACCATACATTGATTTCAAGTTGTACAGTAACATTGTTGTACCTAGTTGGGTAGACCTTGACCCTTGTACTCAACCAAAGAGAGGGGTGGTGGAAGCAGGTTTCAGGTTTTCGAAGAAGGTATTTACAACATCAATGTCATCCCCTAGTTCATTTTTCTGGAATGCATCTAACAACATTCCCTCCATGGATTGGGTATCCCACAAGAAATCATCCATCCCAACCTCTACATGATTGCCTTCATCCCCAACATGTGAAGAACTATTGTTACTGTAGAGGTTTTGAAATGATAACTCAAGACGTAGTGGGAATTGAATAGGTGATTGTTTCAACCATTATCAGTATGCTTCCTCTCCAAGTTGTGCTCATTTAGTAGCAATATCGTGACTTGACGTTGTAATGGGGTGCAACGGTAGATGGTGGATAGGTCCCTCGTCATCAAAATTCTGATTATAAAAATATCAAACATTACATCGATAATATTATTAACACAATGCATTTAAAATGTTCAAATATTATACCAAACACTTATTAGAAACATGGAAATCTTTTTCTCAATAATAAACATGCAACCGACCACTTTATAAAATAAATGTCAAATTAAGAAATACATTGACATTAGTTCCATTGAAAATCCAAAAATACAATTACTCAATCATTTTTTTCTTACACCCTACGGGGTTGTCTACATAAAAAAGATCCAATTCAAGATGTACTATTGTTGACCTGGGTTTCTTGCTAGAAGATGGCATGTTATGATTGGCAGGGTAAATTAGTTGTCCATTTCATCAAACATTTGCTTGCAGTATATTTCTCCTAATAAGAGATTACACAATTTTAGGACTATTGGAATATCTTGAGCATCTGAACTCAATTTTGAATCTTGTTCCTACAAAATTCAATGAACAATTATTCAACTGCATATGTATACATAACATAAATTCAATAATATAACATGAGAGAACTTGAAGGACTTCTAATGATATAGAATGAGTTAGAATATGAAAAATTGGCCATTTGATATTATAATTCTTTTTTTTCTACATTTGAGCCAAAACGAGAAACATAGAACAATCTAAATTCAAACAACATTTCGAATAATTTTTATAACTTAACAATACACTTAATCATATGAAGACGCATCAATGCTTATGTATAAACAAAATGCACCTGTGCATTTAATTGAGAGATGCACTGAACACTGATCTCCGTTATTGCCTCCGCAAAGAAAAACCTATGCAAAGTTTAAATGCAGATGTTTATATTTGCATTTTGCAAATTAAATTGTTTTATGGTGCATTGTTACTTACACACCACACCAACAAGTTTCTAGCTATATAGCACACCGACTAAAGCAAGTTAGAAAAATAATGCGCGTTTACTATCAACGCGTTGAAATTTATTACAAAAAATAAATCTGTGTGTTATATGTACACATTGCACCGGTGCACTACTCACTGTATAGAGCATCAAAAATGTAAGTTAAAAGAAAACATGTGTTTATTGTCAATGCGCCACAATATACAATGAAACAATGAATGAGAATTTCAATTTTTGTGTTTATAAATGAAAAACCTATTCATTCTTTTATTTTTTTGACAAAATTTAGAAGGGAGATTTGTGCAACAGAGATTTATCAACAAAGACATCGAAGTGGGTGGATTTTTTTAAGAGCCAAACTCAAAAGGGATTACTATAGATCGCATAGAAATATATAGAGGAGAAATTTTAGGTAGATCACTTCATTCTATTAATCGTCTTAATCTTTCCCCTATTTGATTCAAATGGTTTTCAGTGCATTTCCAAACTAAAAAAAAGGGTTTAATAGTTACCTTTAGTATTGGAAGCCCTAATTTCCTCACTGTTTTTTTGCTTTCTCTTTTTATTTTTCACGAGGATACTTTTTTTTAAGATTTTTTTTTATAGGGTTTGTTTATTTATATATGAACATTTCCTATCCATTCCAATGAAACCACTCATTGCATTGGATCCCAAACCATTCTGTCGCTGTTATTTTTTTTTAAACGCCTTCGTAGTTAACGTTGTGCTTTGTACATAGGAAGAGAACCAATGAATATTTTTGTGTCAAGAACACTGCTTAATTTAAATTAGAAATAATATTTAAAAAAAATATATTTTTGCGGTCAGTGGTGTACATTGTATATAGATAAGCATTAGGGTGCATTTTCTTACAAAGAGAACCGTTGAGTTTAAAATGGAAATAATGTTTTTTTTAATGGAAACCACCATGTCTTAAATTTGTTCACATGTTGACAGTACGTAATAAACAACACTTAGGAAGCCACGTTTTTCTTAATTCATAAAGCACCAGTTGAATACAAAAATTTGTAAAATGTTTACAATTTTGCAATGACACTATTATAATGTACTGGTGCGTATCAATATGGTTGATGTCCCAGTGCGTATTAAGTTTATACAAAACGATAACTTATTCTGTAAAAAAAATACTTAATTTTTATATCTACTGATTCCTAGATTTTTTTTTCCAGGGAGATTTTGAAAATTCCAAGGGACAAACAAGGGGAAAACCAAGACATGTCAGTAGGGATGTCCAAAAAAATGTAGAAGAAGATGGTAAAATAAATGAACATAATTGTGTCGTAAGAGGATCCATCCCAACTACAATGTGCATCAGAGGTATGGAATCATTTATTTATTCTTTTATATACATCGAATTTAATTATCATGTGGAATACTAATTTTCAATTGTTTTGTTGCAGAAAAGAAAACAAATAGAACCTATTCAACACATAAGATAAGACGACAATGAATAAAATGGTTGATCACAAGATTTGTGAGTATTTACGTTTTTTGTCTTTCTTAAGATTTCATGTTTGTCATGATCTTTATATTTAAATAATTAATTTACACTTATCCATGAATGTCTTCTAATAGGCGCTAACATACAAAGAGGAGCCAAACCATGAATTGATAAACATTGGGTTAACTATGAGTTGTAAGTATATGTTGAAGTATGAAAGTTTAATTGAACAATTTGTAAGTATTGATGTTGTTTAATTTCCCTTTTTTATAATTAATGAAACAACAAGAAAACTTTATATTAATTATATTGACTATGTGTTGTCATGATGTATTAAACATGCAAGAAACAATGAAATGCAACCAACAGAAGAGATTTTGAGTGAATGCATGAAGCATGTATTCGAAAGAATGTGTACTTAGTGCTAAGATATGTTTTTTTATTTACACACACACACACACACACACACACACACACACACACATATATATATATATATATATATTATTATTATTATTATTATTTTCTATGTTTGCAGATGGAAGTTGAAGGGGTGCAACATAAAAACAAGTTGATTAAGAAAACATTAGGTTAAATAACCAAAGGAAAATATCTCCTACAAATGATGAAGAAATGATGCATACACGCAACTTGAGTGATGACAATAGTTCAACTCATGAATGACAATCAATATAATTGAATATTACTACAAATTGTATATTTTGGAATATTTGTCACTGAAAATCATGGATTTTGTTTAATGTACTCGACATATTGTCCCAATTGCATGAGGACATGTTACCAATAAGTGTAAAAATTACATATTGGTTGCAATTTGATTATTATGTACATTTACATTGTCCCCTTTTGTATGAAAATGGGTCTCTTATTCATATAATAAAATGTGTTTCTTATTTTATTTCATTTTCGAATGTTGTAAAATGTTGCATTTTGAATAATTAATATGCACGAACGATTTACATTGTTACAAATAACATAGGTGTCATTCGTTAGATAATGCATTAATGCAATCACAAAATATAAAACAATATTATTATAAAAAATATTTCATTTTGAAATGATAAATTGGAAATTTGTAAAAAAAAAACAATTAATTAAAATATATACATATCAGTGCACTATATTCTTATAAACCCACTAGATGGTGCATGCCATAATATAGAAATCGTTACGTTTTGATGATTCACATACACTGATGCACATTAATTATAATAACGCACTGGTACAAACTATTGAGAAATAACATTGTTACATTTAACATAGCGTACAATAATATTTATTGTTTCAAAATTGTACGATGCCGAAGTTTATAATATACATCGAGGCACTAAATATAATGTATGCACCAATGTGTTAAATTTATTATATGCACTGGGACTGTAAATATAATGTGTGCGTTGGTGCTTTTTGTATAATATATGCACCGATGCTTAGTAAAAATAATGGCGCCGACTTTTCATCTCGAATATTCAAATTTTTACTAACCTTCGGTGCACATGGTAAAATAGAAACTGGTACGTATTAATTATACATACACTGGGGCACACGCTATATTAAACGCATCTGGGCTCATGATTAATTAAATGCATCAATGCACACTATAAATTAAACGCACTAGGGCGTACAAAAATTTAAAAACACCGGTGCTTTAGACGTAAACAAGGGGAAACTGGTACATAGAAATTATAAGAGCATCAGTGCTCTGCATACAATGAAAAATGTGAAACCAGTGCACAATAATTATAAACACACCAGTGCATTTTTATTATATTAACGCACTGGGGTGGGTTTGTAAAGAGTGCACCGATGCATTTTGACAATAAAAGTACAAAAAAAAAACCTTCCCAAATTTTTTTAGTTATATGGAGCATCTATTAAAATCTTCTCTAAAACCTGCACAATCAATAGAGTTGTAGGAGAGTTTTTTTTGAAAAATTTGTCAAATTTTGTAACATTAAAAACCTCCACAAAAATTTTCACTAGAAGGTGTTGTCCTTGTACTGAACAATTCCATTTGAACATAAAGTACAAGAAGGGTAGCATAAAGCAAGTTCCATATTGCCTCAATTAACCTTTGGTTGTGGTGCTAACCATAGTGCTTTGTTCTTATGGATATGAGACTTCTGAGTTTCCCTAGTTGTATAATAATGAGCTTAACTTTGTTTCTACATATTAGAAACCAAGCGCAGATAAACAAGTTTTAGACTATCACCTCTAAGATGTAGGTTTTTTTCCATCTAGAACATCTCTTTGTTCCTTCATGTGGGCATTAGAAGAGTATTTGTGAAGCACATTATAGTCAAGTGGCAGGGCACTTTAGTGTGGAGAAAACAACAATTTTGCAAAATTACTTCTACTAGACAAAGATTTGATGAGAAACAACCAGTATATTAGATCATGCACTTCCTATGCTATTGTTAAACCTATCATCAAGAAGCAAGGATTTTACACTCATCTTCTACCTACCTTGGACAAGCCTTGGGAGTTAGTCTCATGGATTATATGTCAATCTTGCCCTCATCCAAGCATGGTAATGATTGTGTATTTGTGGTTGTTGATTGGTTCTTTTAGATGACCATTTTGATACCTTGCAAGAAGAATATCATCGTAGAAACTATTGCTAAGATCTTTTTCGAGTGTGTTTGGGTTCATTTTTTGTTACGATGGACCATTATTTTTGATATAGAGAGTAGGTTCTTAAGTAATCTCTAGTCCAACCTAAGGTAAATGATGGACATAAAGCTAACCAAATCGAGTTCCTTATACCCCCAAACAGATGGATAGGTAGAGGTAGTCAATAATATGATTGTGTATATCCTGAGACTGTACAACTCTAGGCATCCACATACATTGGACATGAGCCTTATTTATGTTCAACATAGCTACAAGATATCCCTACACAACTCTATTGGCCATATCCCTTTATAGGTGTGCTTGAGGTTTCAACTGTTGGACACCATCAATGTAGCTCTACCCATTGCATCTACATGAGAAGAGTCCTCTCATGCTCAGATTGAGGTTGTTGGAGTAGCCAGATTTATTGAATGAATCCAACACATCCAACAACAATTTCATGATATCTTGCAATCTAAATAAAATGCTAAGTACAAGCAACAACATGATTAGCATCAGGTTCCACATAAGTTTCAAAATGGTGATAAGGTATGGTTGCACTTGCAGAAGGAGTGCCTCATAGGTCCCCATAGGAAAATCAGAACACTCCAATATGGACCTTACATTATCACCAACATTGTGGATGAGAATTCTTTTGAATTGAGTATTCCACATTTCCTTGGCTTGCACCCTATCTTTAATGTGGAGCTACTTTGACCAATTCCATGTCCATTTTCCACCTCAGAGGTGGTTAATAACTTGTCCCCCTACAAAAATGAACCCTAATTGCATTGAACAAGCTACAATCAACCAGATCATGGACATGAAAAAGGTCACCCACTAATAGAACATACAACTATATCAAGTTGTCAAAGTAGTGTAGTACCTTCACCAAGGCAAGGGGCTCACTAAGAGCTAGATTCAACATATGTTTCACCGTTTCATGGAGGAACTTGATGCAATGGAGACTATTACTTCCTAAGGGAACACAACTAATCCAAGAGGATAACGATGGCCACCCACCTCTTCCATTTACTAAGAATGGGTTCGATATCCTAGTGGTTCTAGACATAGAGCTCATAGTGAGCTTTGTAATGGTCCAAGAAACACTCCAAATAGAGTTTGTATGTGAAAGTTGCAACCTTGCAATGTTGATGTATCGACTAGGTTACTCAAGGCCTGCATTTCTTTCCACCTTGTCTCCTAGGGTCAGGATTTTTGTTCTTTAGGGGTTTTTCCTCTTAGGGTTTTATACTTTATGTTAAAATATAGTTTTGACCTCTTGTAATGGACTTATTACAAATGAAAATAGTCGACATATCTCTCTTCAAAGATAAGCTACCACCATTCAATCCAATTTGTATTTCTTTACATATTTCATTGTTTTTTCTATTTTGTTCATTAATAAGGTTTGGGTTTCATTGTAATCTTGAACTCGAACTTCCATGTATCATCAATGTTTGAATAAAGTTGGCATCTAACTTTGAGCCAATCAATAACTCTGCTCCACGAGTGTTTCTACTTAGTTCCAACAATCGTCAACGGTTTTATGTGGTGCTTCCCTATGTCCTTTATATGCATAGCATCAAAATCTAATACATGGTTTGGATTAGGTACATATTTATTAAAGATACATGAAATACATTGTGAATGTCTAGATGTGGATGTAAAGCTAATTTGTAAACTACTACACCTGAGTCATTGCAATTGTTATCACCAACGTCGCCATAGTCAATAACACTCATTCATTCCATCCTATACATTAGAAGTAATCGATCAATGTGGGTGTGGTGGTGGTTCTCTATTCATTGCGTAGTTTATTTTATATCTGTCATAAAAAAAAAAACAAAGGCTTGGTACAACAGATATCTTTCTCTTGGAGGCAGATATATTCTAGTAAAAACTATTTTGGAAGAACAAACAGTTTACTGGATGACAATGGAAGCATTACCTCGTACAGTCTTAAATAAACTCAGAACTTTGATGTTCCAATTTCTCTGGAAAGGTCAGTCAGATTCTCATCCTTTCCACCTCTGTAGCTAGGAGGTCCTCTCCAGGCCAAAAAAAAAAGGTGGGTGGGGATTGCGTAATCTCTCTCATTTCATTCTTGCACTAAATGCCATTACCCTGTGGAGAGTCTTAACTCAACCTAGCATCTGACAACAGTTTATTCGGGATAAGTATCTAAAGAACGTCTGACTGATAAATTGGATCAGAAGACCCTCTCATCTTCGCAATTCAGCCTCAAAGATCTGGTCATGCCTCACCTGTGCGCTACCCTCCATCATACATTGGCTCAGTTGGTGTCCCGGAACTAGTCAACAAATCTTTGCAGGAAGCGACATGATTCTTGGCATTGGGGATGGCTCTTTTCTTTCTGAAGAACTACTTACCGACTTAATCAGAAATAGATCACTACTCTCGCTCACGCTTCTCTGAGGAGAGATCCACTTACCCTTGTTGAGGTGTGGCATAGCATCTCAGATCTAGAAATTTCAGGCGATCTTGGTAAATAATGGTATTTCTTCACACAGGTGCTGAGTGGGGCAGGAATTTCTTTCTAGAATGAGTCCAAGGATGTATTGATCTGGACTAGAGGAGACACATCTGGCAACATGACTATTAAAAATTTCTATAATGCCATTCGAACTACCCACAGATTGCCGAACTGGTTTCGTTGGAGGGTCAAAGTCTGGAAATGGAAATTGCAACTAAAAATCATTCTTTTCTTCTGGCTGGTAGCAGAAAACAAGATACTCTCGTGGGACGTCCTGCAGAAAAAAGGATGGAATGGCTCGGGCTTTTGTATTCTCTACAGAGAATTCGAGGAGGATATTAACCACTTATTCATTCACTGCAAATTCATTAAGTCAGTTTGGGCGATATGCTCCCACTTCCTCAATTCTTCATGTTCCTAGAGTGACATCACCATCAATGAATGCATGTATTCGTGGCTGTTATGCAAGGCGGCTTCAAAGAAGCTTCCAATACTACTGAACTGGTTTACTTGGAATGAACGTAACAAGGCACTATTCGAAGGGAAATCTCCCTCAGGATGGGCTGTGGCGCACAAGACACTTGGCGCTCTTACTAAATTTCACATAGTCAAATATTCACAGGTTTTGAGAGTGAGTGCAGTTATTCGTTCAATTGGATATTCACTGGCTTTCTTTGACAGGGTCTCAATTGCAGGGGGTTCAGGGTGTGGGGCAGGGGGTACATCAAAATTTATTGAAGGTCCAATTATTAATTGGTTATTTAACTGTGGCGAAGGTTCAAACACTAAAGAAGAATTAGTGGGTGCGTGGGCTTCTCTCACCATTGCAAGGATCTTGGAAATTAAGCTTGTTCATATTTTGGGAGACTCAAAAACAATTATTGAGTGGTTGAATCATAAAGGAAATCTTCAAGCAACCAATATCGAGGGTTGGAAAAGAAGAATCCGGATGTTGGTATCAACTTTCCAAGATATTAACTTCCAACACATCTATAGAGAATTCAATGTTGAAGTTGATCTATTATCTAAGAAGACATTAACATCGACGAGAGGAAGACTCACTTACTACCAGTGGGATGGAGAGAGGGCAGACCCTACACATCATATACAAATTTAAAAAAAATCTCCTTCCCTTTTCCGTTTCTAGACAATCCTGCTTCTGTTTTTATTTTGGGCCAGCCCCATTTTCTGGTGATCTTCTTCAACTCTCCGCAAGATCTCCCTTTGATCTCAAGTCATTTTTCGACTCTTAGAACAGTTATAGCTGAGTTTCTTTTTGTATTATCTTGAGAGGAGATTCTCCCTATTTGATCCAGTTTTCATTTTGTTTACTTTCTTTGGACCTGGCGATGTAACAAATTATATTTTCTAATATAATGTGATAATTTTCATCTGGAAAAAAAGGGGAAAGCTAGAAAAAAGCTCTACCATTACACATAATAAAAATTGTAGGTTTTTTCCCCGGATAGGGTGTTAGTGGACTCCCCGTGGCAAGGGGAGAAACCGGACACGCAGCCTCGCAGCACGGAGCCACGTGACCGGCCCGTGCTGCAGTACAGGGCAGCGAGGGAGGTTTAATGCAGGTTAAATGGACGTGATGGTAGGAGAAAGGAGCATTTACGCCACCCCCCGTCCCTCCGCACTTTGTATTATGGATTGGCATGTAATCTTCGACATTTC
>JASDQU010408408.1:0-10569 GCA_032191745.1 Picea mariana
GCTAATCGAATGAGGATGCAAATGTCTGAACCATGCTTTGGCATCTCCTTGTAAGGACCGAGAAAAGGCCCTCATAGACACATCATCATGTTCAATCTCAAAAAGATCTATAAAATGCTCAAAGATTTGAATATTTTTTTTAGATGAATGTCTGTCGAGCTCTCCATCGAACCTAGGAAGGTACTTATAACGTTTTAGAGGAAAGTCATGAAGGATGGAAGACAATTTAAGAGGACTGTATCTTTCTTGAATCTTGGAGGGTACATGATTAAGAACAGAAGGTACAAGCTCAAATTTGGTTTCATTAACCTCACAAGAATGATCATTAACATCATATGGTTCAAAGGAAGGAGCTTGGTTAATATCGACTATACAAGAAGGAGGTATACCTACAGTTTGCAATGAAGGATACATAAGGGTAGATCTCTGGGATTCATTTGAACACAGTAAGTGAAGAAATATTCTTTTGAAAAACTCAGGAAAGGATAAGAAGATATTGATAACACAGAAAAGTACTTATTGAACTAAACTTAAGTTCGAGTACCTTATTTTCCCATACTGCTCTTCCATATCTCTGTCAACAGGTCTCATTCTCCAGTGGAGTCTTTGAATCACATTTGAAGCTTGATTGGAGTCACCATGGAAACTTTAGCTCTGGATTCTTCTGCCAGTGGAATCACCTTCAATTAATTTTCTAATGTGTGGGGTCGCCAGAGCAAAAATACAACCAATATGTGCCTAAGTGTCTGCTGCTCTCAGACCTTATAACTAAAACAATGCCGTTATTCCCAGGGAAAATTTCAAATTCGTCCCCGACAACGACGCCAGAATGTTATCACTCCATAAATATGTTCAACTGATAAACAGATGATGAAGGTAACTTTTTCAACCAACTTTGAGACCTGAAAATAGCCTTTCGGATATGGAGAGGGCTCTCTCAGAAATGGCGCGGTCTCCGCGCAAGATATGGATTTACGAATGATGGCTAGATTTAAAACCGACGATGAAATGCTTCTGGTTATATTGGCGTGGGTAAGTAAAACTCGGGCTATGGGGTTGGTCTGAGGAAGAGATGGAGAAAATGACTCAATGACTGGATTCGAGAGGAAAATTCTAAGCAAGCAACAACCTTTAGTGTTAACCGTAAAGTGTGGCAGGAGAAAAAAAAGGGAGCAAACTCAAGAGCGTCGCTGTGGAAGAATTCAAAGTTAGCTTGAGAGGAAAACACTTTGTCTAAGTGGCACAAACAAGGGGCGCAATGCAATGAATCCGCAGGTTCGAAAATTTGTTCCAAAATAGACGATATGAGATATGGAATTAAAGATAATAGGAAAACACATACGTAGAGAAAGAAACACAATACATCCAACTATCACAACTAGAATCTTTACATCAAAACACATGACCTTTGCATTAAGTTTCAGTCAAAAAACACTCAGACTTCTTACAATAGCATTTGTTTCTTAAAATTTCCAACCAACCCTGTTTACATAAAAATGATCCCCTTATATAGAAATCTAATGTCACCCTTGGCTGTTAGGGTCAAGATACTCTCTCCTGGAATCATGGATCCGTTTTCTTTTAAAGAGAACAATAACTTCAATGGATTCACTAAAAATAGAAAACCCAAATTTGCCAAATCATAATCGTAACCGAAATATTCTTTTACACTCATTTATCATGATCCAAATTTGAACATATGGTTGTGATGAACCATCATTTTCACTTCTGGACACTCTGTCATCCATGCACAACAAGTATGCTATGCAACAATAACCTACAACAAAAACACAACAAAATGCGCAACAAACTAGTAAAATAAGTGTTACATATGATATCGTATCTCACTGATAAAAAAACTGTTTTTAGAAAATGGGAGAGGTTTTTGTATTTAAGATCATTATAAAGAAAAAATTCCCTCAGTTTCTTTAAATTCATCTCCAGCTGGCCGGAATACGTGTCGCAAAAAACATGTCTCAGACAGGAAATCATGAAAACTGAAAAATAGGGCTCAAATATTCCTTTGAATCTCCCAATCCATTACACAATTTTCAAATTTGAGAGATGGTTTTATTATTTTGTTTGTCCTCAACAAAAACCTCTCGGGGATTTTCAAAATTCTTCTTCAGTTGGTCAGAAATCGATCATGAAGTTGACCACTAAACTAGTAATTTTCACAGTGTGACCTATAGCTTGTGTGCTGGAAAAATCCACTGCGCGACAACATCCTATGCGTGACAGATTCCACTACGTGACAACATCCTATGCGTGACGAAATCCACTTCACGACAACATCCTATGCTCGACAAAATCCATTGCGCGACGAAATCCTATGTGCGACGAAATCCACTGCGCGACAACATCCTTTGCGTGACGACATCCTCTGTGCGACAGAATCCACTGCACGACAACAGCCTATGCGCGAAAACATTCTCTGTGCAGTGCGTAGTGAATTTTGCAGTGCACAGTTGCAAATTGAAATGGAACAAATACATGATAAGCTTCCTTTTGAAAATGACTCTTGGAGATGTTAGATGCTTCCAGTCATAAAAACAATATGGGTGCTAACATGCATGAATTTGAAAATTGTTGACAAACCTATATAACCTTAGCTATGAAAATCATGGCGCTAACACTGTGCACTGGGATCACAGTGATGAACCTGCAAAAAATTCTTTCTAGGATCCTGCATCCACTTGTTTGTCCAAAAATTCTTTCTATGCATAGGAATAACATATCTTTCACTATTTCTATCAGGTTTTTTCATATCAAATATTCTTTCTTCTAGCAGTGCCCTAGTTTTCAGACTAGGAAAAAATATATCAAACATACCTAGATCCATACTTTCAAAACAAAAATTTCCACTTATCTTACCTTTATTAGAGTGCCAAGTTTTAAGATCTTACCTCTTTTCTTCAGATCTGGTTCGCTTCTCAGCACAGAGCTTCACAAGTCAAATAGAATACTGCGTACCACAACAACAGATCTACGCACAAAGATTTCTCTTTTCTTTAGTTCCCAACAATCACATTTTCAGGTCCCGACAATGGAACCATTTGTTGGCACAGGGGAAGACCCAGGGTTAAATGCTTCAACAACGCACCAACAAAACCCTAACCACCAGCCCTTTAGGCAGCACCTGTGAAGTACATGAAGTCTCACCCGAGGTAGAGGCAGGGGGGTTTGTAGGAATCAAGTGTCTACAACCTAGTTGGGACACAGATATGTGATCACAATACTTAACATAACACTTAGATAATAACATTTATTAGTATTTAACCCCTTTATTCACATCACATGTTAAAACCCTAGTTATAGAACAACACAGTATTAATCCAGGTCTAAGCACATCTAACCATTCAACACATAGCATCAAATAAGATCTAGCATTCATTCAGATCATAAGCACTAAACATTCATAGATCTATTTATTATAAAAGTGCACTAAGCAAATAAAAGAACAATATAACACAAAGCACATAACACAAGATATACATGGTTCACCCCAGTGTGGGGCTACATCCACCAACTCTTCTTCTTTCCTTATTAGCTTCCTCCAATCTTCTTACATGCACAGAGCCATAAAGCCAAATCTGCATTAGGTTGGAGATCTGTGCGCACCTCGCCAGATCCACATCACAGAGCCTTCTTACAATCACTTGCACTTAGCTCTTCAAGTTATCAACGCACAATATGCACAAAGCCTTCTTACAATTCATACAGGACTTGCACTTAGGAAAATCCCCTATGTATCTTGCACAAAGCCAACTTAGCTATAAGTCATCCGCCTACTAGTTCTATCTCTTACATCACCTAGATACTTAATTATACATTACAAAAGGGGCCTAAACATGGGAAATCCATGGGCCGACATCCCATACCCATTAAATAAACCCTAAAACCCAAAAAGCCTGCAAAAGGGGGCGAGATCCCATGTTCTCCACTTCGCCTGGGCACTTCATGTTCGACCAGCCTGTTGAAGTCTCAAAAATGGACAAAAATGACCAAGGTTCTCCAAAACTTGGTCAAGGGCCAACAATGATCCTCACTAGGTTCTTATTAGTTGATTGTACCACCCCATTTCCTTGTGGATAGTAGTTTGCAAAGTATCTTATTATGATTCCTCTATCTAGAGTGAATTCTGTTAATAGAGTAGAAAAAAATAAGAATCTTTGTAAAAAACAAGAATGAAAGGCATCCCAAACCTTGTGATTAGTTGTTTTTCTATGAATTGGATTACAACCTTTTCATTCATGTGAGTTAGAGGGATGGCCTTTGCCCATTTCGTAAAATAGTCCGTAGCAGTCAATATGTATTTATGTTATTTTGAAGAACTCGAGGTAATATCCCCTATGACATCTAACCCCCATTGCTCGAATGGTCTAGATATGGTCATTGGTTTGAGTGGGACAACTTCCCTCTTCTCTCTTCCAATGCTCATTTGGAAAGATTTATAGTTTCTAGCGTACGTATGAGCATCCCTAAATAGAGTAGGCCAGTAATAATCGACTCTTAATATTTTGTGAGCTATGGTATTTCCTGCAAAGTTTCCACCCCCAGGACCATCATGGAGCTCCCTCAAAACCTTTTCTGCATCTTCACGTTAGAGACATCTCAACAATACTCCATCATAATTTATGTAGAAAAGTACTGAATTTACGATGTGATATTATGCATATTTTAGCCTGAGAGCGCTCCTTTCCTTAGGGCTTAGGTTTTCTAGGAAAGTCCCATGATGCAAGAGGTAAATCAATTTTCCATACCAATACTCTTGCCCTGGGGGAATGTATAAATATTCACTACACCATAATGTTAATTCATTTTCCCACCCAGGTTCTTCATTTATTCGATCTTGGGCTTTTGCGACCAGTTTACACAATCCTTGTCCCTTTACTAATTTGGAAGGTTTTATATATAGATCAAATTCCTGGACAACTGCCATCCAATTTCCCCTTCTCTCTCCCATCTCACGTTGAATGAATAGGGATCAGAATGCAGGATGAGGCACGATGACTTTGGCGTGATTTTTTAGGATGTAAGATCTGAAATGTTTTACTGCTTTGTACACCACATAATCCTGTTTGTCTATAGTAGGGTAGTTCAATTCGGCTCCTTGGATATTAGTTCTCATAAATGATATTCATGCCTCATTGTTATCATTATCCTTCTGGGTCAATACTGCAACTAAGGATTGGTCGGAGGAAAAATTATAAAGGAAAAAATATTTACTAAAGTCAGGACTTTGCAACATCGGAGCTCGAGATATTGCAGTCTTGATATTGTTGAAAGCATTTTTTTGCTCATCATCCCACTTAAAATCTGCATCCTTGCGAATCATTTTTTGTAAGGGTTTGAAAATTTCAACGAAATTGAGCATCAACTTTCTCACAAAATTAATTTTCCCAAAGAAGGATTGCATAGCCTTTTTGTTATTGAGTAAGGGAATTTGAGCTATTGCCTTTATTTGTTCTGGATCTATACAAATTCTTTCTTGATATATAATATGACCTAGTAGTTTCCCTTCCTCAACAACAAAGATAATTTTCTTAGGGTTTAAAGATATTCCATATTTCCTACACCTTTCAAAAATATGGGTAAGATGTTGGATGTGATCTCTGTTATTTGAATACAAAGTCACACCATCCAAATATACTACTACACATTTGTTAATCAAACCCTGAAAAGCTACGTCCATGGCCCTTTGGAAGGTTTCCCTTGCATTAATCAACCCAAAGGGCATGCATTTATAAGAAAAAGTTCCCCACTTGGTTCGGAAGGTATTTTTCAATCGATCTTTCTCTGAAACTAGAACCTGGTTATAACCTGAGAAACCATCTAGAAGGGAGAAAATTTCAGAACCAGACACAGTCTATAAGAGATGTTCCATGGGTGGGACTGGGTAGTTCTCCTTTTTTGATGCTTTGTTAAAGTTTCTAAAATCTACACACAGGTAGATCTCCACCGAATATTTCCTGACATGAACCAAAATCGCTACCCATGAAGAGTGTCTAACCTGAAAGATAATATTAGCATCTAGTAATTTATTTAACTCTTGATACATCGGGGGTTCCAGAGATGAATGGTACTTCCTGAGATTTTGTTGGAAGGGTTTTACTCCATATTTTAACGAGAATGTGTGTTGGATAATGCAAGTGTCATAAATTTTCAATCCTTGGTAGGACCATGCAAAGGCATCTTGATATTCTCTGAAAAGTTTGAGATAAGATTTCCTGTCTTCTTTAGACATTGTTTTACCTAGATTTACATTCTTAGGGATTTCTGAGGTTCTTAGGTTCATAATCTCGTATATGGGACATGAACTCCCTGTCTTTGTGTTCTTTTACCCTTTAAATATTTCCTTCAGGTCAAAAAGGTCCTCCAAATTGGCTACCCATTTCGGTATCATGTGAAACCTTGGTTTATTATTAGAGTGATCTGTGTCGCCCTTATGTTTGTGGAAATTGGTTTCTACCAGTTTCTCTTGGAATACCTCATCATCAATAACCAGATCCTTAAAATTCTCTTGATTGGTTAGAAAATACACAATCTGTTCATCTCCTTCAAAAACCTTCCAATTAGAAATATTGTTGGGTACTGATGTTTGTAGAGTATTTCCACAGTGAACCTGGAGGATTCATAGTCTTCTAAAGGGGATAACCTCGAGGCTGCAGTGGCTAGGGAATCAACAAGAGTATTCTTTGTCTTGGGAACAACAATAATATTGAAGGCCTCAAAATGTTCTATTAGTATATGCACCTCTTGTTGGTAATTTCTTAAGTGGGTGAATTGCAATGGATACTATTCTTCACTTTCCTAACAATAATTTTAGAGTCCCCTAAAACTTTCAGTTCTTTAATGTTTAAGTCTATGGATTTATTCAGTCCATGAACTAGAGATTCATATTCAACAGTGTTATTGGTGCATTCAAATTCTAGTTTGCATGACAGGAAATTTTTCTTCCCTTTTGGTTCAATGAGGATACATCCTGCTCCCAACCCTTCTTGTGATTTAGACCCATCGCAGAACAATGTCCAAACTTGTGAGAGAAATTTAACAACTTCTTCAAGACTAGTTATTTTCTCATCTACGTATACCTTGTCTGTTGTTTCCAACAGAGGTTCCTGACAGAATATTCCTTCTTCTTCTGCTTCCAGTAGATTCACTTGAAAAGTCATTTCGGAGTTTTGAGTGAGAGGTACATCAGACGAGAGAGGAGAAAAATTTCCTAAATCATAATCACAGGAGTAGTTTCCTAGCACGAGGAAATTTGCTGACGATGGTTTGTTGAAGGCTTCTAAAACAGTGACAATATGTTTGAGATATATTTCCCTATCAATCCTAATCATCTTGGTGTTTTCCTTTGGTGGAAACCAAAGGTGAGCCCAGTCCGTGCTAAAGTGTCCATTCAATTTCTCAGACCAATCTCGACTAAGTTGCAGTCTATACGCTTCTAGGGTATCTACTACAATTATGTCAATCACTTGCACAAATTTCGGGTGGGTAGCCATTCTGATCATGACATCCTTAAGTTCCCCAATAACTTTTACCTGATTTATGTCTAGTTGTATAACGAGTTTATCACTTTTGAGCGGAATTGCGTTCAATTTCTTGCAGATTGAAAATGACATGACATTAGAGGATCCCCTAAATTGAATAAACAATTATGCAGGTTTCTGTTGAATACTTCAAACATTAAAAGGAAAGGTGGGACAAAAGGATTTCCCCTCTTGTCCAAAGAGAAAGCATTTACATTTGGTTTTTTCTTTAAATCCATGGGAGGTGGGACTTTACCTAGATCGATGCTTGTTATAGGGGTTTCTATTGAATTTAAGGCTTACAACATAAAATCCTTTTGATGGGGAATTCTGCACATATCCATGACCGACACATTAGCCTTCAAATTATTTAAGTCTTCTACTATGTTGTAGTCTAGCTTGGGTGAATCCCGTGTATGTATTTTTATAGGATTTCTTTGGGAGACAAAAGGTGCTTTTAAGTGATCGATTGTTTGTTTTCATATCGAATATTGGATAGTGATAAGGTCATTTGAGACTGGTTGACCCTTACTTCGTGTTTTCACCACAAAAACCTCAACGAGTGGTTCCTGAACTTCAAGTACATCATCGAGATGCATCGGCAAGTCAGGATCCCATAACAACATGGTTGTTTCTTCTGACGACTCAACTTCTTCCTAATCGATGATGTTCACCACTAAGCTGCTTGATTGAGAGAAACTTTTTCTAGGAACTGATTGGCCATTAAATTCATAGCATGCACCCATTGGGGACAATCTCTTTTGGAATGTTTTTCTTGATAGTACATACAAAAAGAGTAATATGATACATTACCCAGGTCGATATTTAAGTTGGTTGGGGGAGGTTCAATCACTTTGAAAGGTGGGTTTATTTTAAAAAAGGATTTATAGGGCCTTTGAACTTGGTTTCCTTCCCTAACACTTCTTTTCATGTCTACAATTTCATTCGAAAATTTCTTTATCATCCATTGTAGGTCTTCTATGCCCCCACTTCCCTTTTCGAGACCTTGTTCTGTTTGTTTTTCCGGGGGTCTAGTCAACAAAAGTCCTCTCCTAGGTGGTGGTTGAACTTCCTTCTTAACTAGTGAGACTTGACCCTCTTTGCATCTCTTCATTTGGAATTCAATCATTTTTGTTTCCTCGAAATTTTCAGCTGGGGTATGTTTGTCAGCCCTTTTCACAAACATGGAAATGGAAGCAGGGAGAGAATTAACATATACCTCAATTTGAAACTCTTGAGTAGGTTTAGCTTGAGGTTGAAATTTTTTAGGATAGTGGTAAATTGTTCATTGAAATCTTTAACCTTCTCTTTTGAACTCATGGTGGTGGAAAACCGTTCAACCATTAAAGCTCCTGTGGTGTTTTCTTCTGCAAATTTGTCTAAGAAATCCTTTTGAAACTTCATCCAACTAGTTATGGATCCCACAAGCAAGTTAAAATACCAAGTCGAGGTTGAATTCTCAAAGGTATAGGGAAAAATCCTACACACTACTTCCTCATGTTGTACCTTCATCAATATTATAGCTAGTATGAACTTCTTAATATGGTCTTTAGGCAATCTATAGGTTTCAGGGTCGAATTTGGGAAGCAATTTTTCTGGGTGTCGAGGGAGATTATGTACCCATCTTGGGATTGCTAGAGCATCTCTGGCCAACCAAGATTGATAATTTTTAAGTGGATTCCACTTTCTTCATTATTATCATTATTATCCTCCATGCCATTCGATTCTGAAGCTGAGCGATCCGAGTTAAACCCTTCCTCATCAGATTCAAAATCGTCAAGCTTAGGTTAGTTACCAGTTGGTGTTTCAGGGATCAGATTAAGGGGTTTTTCAATCTCAATGAGGGTAAAATCTATTAGGTCTTATATTATGTGAACAAAAACCTGGTCAGGGGTATCGACAACTGGTCTGCTTACTTGTTTTCTACAAGGAAGTAACAGGGTTAAGGGTAACGATCCAATTTTCTGAGCGTAAGCTCTTGTGATTCTTTTGAACTAGTTCAACTCCTCGTGCAGAAGAGAGTAAGGTATTACATGGAATATGTGTTCTAATTCCTTGTTTTGGGGTGATTTACTTGTTTTGGGAGTACTCTCTACATGTGGGATTTCTTGAGAATGAGTATCCATGCATGTGGGCTGTTTTGAATCTGTAGGCTATGCGAAATATATTATGAGAAATATTGTTATCCATTCTTTCATTCATTCCCTCCTTCTAGCACCAATTCTATTGAGGGGTCCGAGATCCCTTTAACTCAACAATAGGAACCAAACCTGCCTTAGAGGCCCAATTAGACTCTGTAGTGTTTGATGGGTGGAATGGTTCTCCAGATCTTTTGATCTAGCTAATTTATCGATGGGATTTACTTAGTGATTGATAGGATATATTTATGTGAAAGTTCATCCTTCATATTAAACATTCTCTTTTGTCTTTTATTTTATTAGATGAGTCTAATAAAGTAGGGTGTGATGGTATAAATAAAATGATAGAAAGGATTCCTTGTTGGAATATTGGTTGTTGTCATTGATGTCAACCCTAGTCATGGGTTTTGGACCATAAGATTGATAAAGGTATTTGGACATGAAGGACAATGCACATGCATATACAACACCCATGAATGGATAGTATACATCCTGTTGTTTCCAATGGTATGTGGCATGTCACGTGGATCCTCATGGTTGAGGAGACATGAATTTTTGAAGATGACAAAGTGAATTGAAGAAGGAAGTACATGTAGGCCTTGAAGATAATTAAAGAAAAGAATTACAAAATAAGAAAGTGTTAGGTCAGCCCTAATGTTAAAATGAAGTGACATAAATGGTATAAATAAACATCATTAGACATTCATTTTTATACAAGTCGAATTTCATAGGAAATAAGAAGAAAAGAAGGCTAGATTTCAAGGGAGGATGAAGTCTTTTGGTGATGTGTTCTAAGGTATGTTATTTTCAGGTCATCTTACCATTTTTGCTATAACTTTTTTTCTATAACTATTCAGATGGTTAAATCACTATGGTATTGAGAAGACATATCAAGG